>JBCAUI010508006.1:0-12767 GCA_038406195.1 Haplosyllis anthogorgicola | reverse complement strand
ATTCAAATCTAAAAATATCGCTCTTTTAAACAATGCATCCAAACTAAATATTGTTACATTTCAAAGGTATACATCACTGTCAATTGATATAAATGTACATCATAGTATGGCTTCATAGCCAAAACACGTCACTTTAAATCCAAGTATGTTGGTATTTAGCTAAAAACACATCACTTTAAATCCAAGTTTGTGTCATCTTAAATCCAAGTATGTTGCTTTTTAGCCAAAATGTGTCACTTTAAATTCATGTATGTTGCTTTTTAGGCAAAATGTGTCACTTTATCATAGAGACTTCAAACCACCACCACTGTATTCAACACACCCCAAAACTCTTCTGCAAGTCGCAGTAGTGAAGGAAGTCATTGGAACCAATGGTGGGAGAGACAGCATCACCACAGTCCCCACCATAGAAGTCAGAGCAGCAACTGTATAGGGACTGTTAAGTTGGAACCCCTGACCTCAGACTGCTCAGCCACAGAATACCTGATATGGAGGGATGTGGTACACTCCTATGTCAATAGAGGGTTTAAGGAGTCCCTCATTCAAACCCAGATCCTTAACTCTGTAATGAAGTTGAAGGGAGTCACCCGGATGAGGAATGTCTGCACCTTGGACCACCTCCTTGCACATCTGGATGGCCCGTATAAGGTATCCAGAGATTATGACTCCCTCATCCAGGACCTCTATGCTATGCAGCAAGGATCCTGGGAGTCAATGGCCATGTTTGCTGCCTGGTTGACCAACATGATAGCAGTGGTGCAAGTCCGATGAGGATGTGAAGTGCAGACTTCCCTGTCTTGGGTTTGGAGGAGGCTTGCACCAACTAGGTGTACATTCTCAGAGCACTCTTTAGGGTTGCCACTACCAGGATCTTCTTTGGGGGACTGGATCTCGACATGGATGATGTGACAGGAGAAGGCTGTTGGTTGGGATTGTGGGATTCTCCCTTCAAGGGTCCACAGCCCTTGCTGTTGCCTGAGACCACTGGGGCTGGGGGCACCCACAGCCGGGACAGGGAGTCACCAAAGATGAGCTCATCCCCCAGGGCAGCATGAACATCGACTGATTCCTTAGGGAAGAAAGGAGGCAGAGGTAGGTCCAGGAAGGGTACTAGCATCCATACCCATCAAGTACCCAACACAGGTCCACATGACTGTCATACCTCCAAAGGGCCACCAGCCCCCAGGTCACCATGTCAAGTCTTGAAGCTGTCTCCTGGTTCAACTGGCTCAAGCTGGCTCCCCAGGTGGCAAGGGCTGCCCTCATCAGGTCTCTCTGGGTGGTAGCCATTATGATATGGCCAGCAACACCAACACTGAGGAGCTGGTTGAGTTTGGGGAGAGGAGTGTCCAGATTCTTCTCCTAGATGGACCAGAGGTTCTGTCTAGCTTCCCCAAGAGCAATTTTGTAGTGGGAGTTGATGTCAAAGGCTGTACATATGTTGTGCAGATGCCATGTAGCCATCTGGCTCTGATAATCCATGAGGGCCCTCTGGCCTTTGTTCAAAAGAGTCATCTCCTGTGGTGTAACTGGCTCATGTCTCCCTGCTGGGGGACCAGTGGGGACTGGATGCCGGAACATACTGGGACCAGCCATACTGAGCCTGTCCTGGAGTCCATAGGAGAAGTTGGGATCCTGGACCTGGGTGTGTCACTCGACATCCAGAAAGTTGGCATTCTTTGCCTGCTCCAAGGAGTGGACCATGCAGTGGACATCCCCATTGTGGCCTAGGTTGTCTCAGAATTCTTCGTGAGCTCTGGAGTCCAGATTCCATCATTGGTGTATGCATTGAACATGATGATGCCCTTATTTTCACACGTCTTAAGCAGATGGTTGACCACAATGTTCATGAGGGGTCTACAGGGACCATCAGTTTCCTCAAAATGAATCTCAGGACTCCCCTCTTCATCCATCATGTGGGCAAAAGCTGGCAGTAGACTGTAGTGTGCCAGAGAGTTGGACCAGGGTCCCACTTTAGTGTTTTTGTCTAGGTGCACAAATACTCCGGGTGCTTCCAGTCCCAAGTCCTTCCACAAGATTGCCTGGTCCAGACAGCAAAGAGCATTCCAGATAGGCATGCAGGCCTGTCCCTCGTACACATGTACCCATGTCAGAGCATAGCCATGCTTGCAGTATTTGCCCTTGACAACTTGGATGACCAAGGTAACCCATAAGGCCACCTGGTTGATCAGGTTGAAGTCATCTGGGGGTGACCCCTCACCCTCCATGTAGTGGCTGAAGTACCCCTGCTGGATAAGAGCTTCCATCGCCATGAGGGACTGGACCTCCATGCGCATGCCATATGCGGTGGGGGCTGCCCACTCTCTCTACTAATGTGATTCTCACTTCCGATGAGGCGGGAACCTCGCTTCTCTGGATGTCAGCTGCTGGTCTGAATGGTGGTGATCTGGCCATGGTGCACTTACTTTAAGGGCTTTATTGGGATGCCTGACACAGTCCTTGGATGCAAATGAAAACAACTAAAGAGTCAAGGCAATGGGCCTGGATCAATCGACTCTAACAACTGAAAGACAACTACACTATAAATTACAATTTGAAATGTCTCACTGAGACAGATGCCTGGGGGTCAGTGCACTGATCAACCTTTGGAGACTAAGGCAGGAGTCTCTCTCTCTCTAAGGAGACATGTGCTTAAATACATTTTGGGGTCAGTCAATATGATGTCACAGCCATGATGTCACTAATGGAGCCTTTGGAATGTGACATAGCATTCAAAAGAACACTCCAGGTGATGTCACCACTGAGACACATGTGCACAAATGATGTGCTTTTAGGAGAGTCAGTTGCCCCCCCCCCCATGGAGCAGTCAACCCTACAGAAAGTAAACGACACCAGACTGTCTTCTGCACAATCGTGTTAGATGATCAGTTCAGGAGACTAGTTTTACCAGACCATGACACTCTCCCCCAGGCATCTGCCATGTCCGCATGGCATGCTTTATTGCAGAGGTTCTGAAAAATACATAAACATGTAACTATGTATGAGAATGAATAACAATGTGAATGGTAACTAGTTTTGAATGGTTACAGGTTGCAAATATTAAAATGGTTACAGAATGTGATTAGAGTAAATATTACTTGTGGTGCAAAAGCACCTGGGGGCCGGATGTACTTCCAGTGCCCAAATGATGAAGCTCACTTATCACTAAAAACAGAGATCAAATTTCAGCAACTGGGTGCTCCATGGGGCATTCACTCCCTTTCTTCACCAGTGGCCTTCTTGTAGGCTGGCTCTACCATATCATCTTCATTCCCCCATGTATAGACAGAAGGGGAGTCAGGGTCCATCAACACGACAAAGCTTGATGTGGTTGATAATTCATCTTCTGCTGCTGCTGCATCAGTTGTTCCTTCTGGAATACCATGCTCATCATAGTCTGATTCCTCCTCTGTTGTTAGCACCCAAGATCCAGTTAATCTGGGAGGGTGCGTGGTCAGCTCTGTGGAGCCCCTGATCAATGACACAGCCTCTGCCATGGCATGGTGAGCCACTGCAGATCCTGACAGGAGAGGAGCAGTGCTTGCCAATATCTTCTCGGTCACAGACACAGTCACCTGGCTAACTAGCTCAGTGACTTTTTGATGCACATCAAACTGGCTCAGTTCCACACTGGTCTGGGGTGCAGTGATAGGCTCTGGTGGACAGGCAACAGCCACTGTAATTGTGCAGTCAGGGGTAACCAAACATGTAGCAGTCTCCGCTGGGGTGAATCCCTCGAGGAGGCCCAAAGATATGTCTCAGAAAGCATTTGTCCTAGGTCAGGCCCCACCTGTGGGGTCCAATGCCATCATGTCTGGTACTGCCTTTGTTGCTCCCAAGGGAGGGGTAGGTGTGTGGTCCATGAACACTAAGTCATAGGTGGAAAATGGGGTTTCCTCCCCCTTGTACATTTCTTTCACTAGTCTTTCCTCCAACATAATCTCTCTATGACTGGGCTGATGGTCGGGTTTGGGAATCTCTTCTAGGCCAGGCTGGGGGTTAGGTTGGGAAGTGATTCAGATGTCAAACCCTGCCCTCTTACTCTGCATGGTATGGGCTTGTCCGCCTCATTTCGGGGCTTGAACAATGGGGTGGCATCCAACTGCTTCATCTCCATCTTAATTATCTAGCCCTGAACCCGAGGGGTGTGGGTGTGCAGCACAGCTGCAGCATTGCCAAAGATCAGCCCAAACAGGTCTGTCAATACTGAACTCATTTCACTGATAGGCAAGGGGTTGGGGTCATGGGGATGACCATAACATCTATTGGTGCACCTTTCGATCACCTCTGCTAGGTTTAGTGACACCAGTGGGTGCAGTTGACTCTGAAAGACAATCACAGAGCCTGGCAGGTATTCCTGTCTTCTGGTGTGAGAGTATTTGTCTAAGTTGCAGGTGCTGGCACTCTGCGCAGAGTACAAGAGTGCAGCCACATAGGCGGTCATCCAGTCATGGACTCATAGTCGAAAGTCTTCTGGGGGTGACCTGATCCCATAGTATGTGGGTGGTAGAAAATCTGGGACCCGAAGGTGAGGCAGCTCTGGGATGTAGAATGGCATATTCATGCTGTGATGGTGAAATGCCATGATGTACATGTCCCACGTGATTGCCTGGGCTGCCAGAGAATAGTACTGTGTCAGAGCCAAAGGCTTGAGGTTGGCTTCCCAGGAGGGTGCTGGTAAATCACAGTAATCCCCACTCCCTACATATCTTGTGATGAAGTCCAGAGGCCAAGTGCATGGGTTTGGGAGGCCTCCCAGGCATACACCTGTCCCATCTGATTCCAAACCAGATACTGCACCTCTATGGGAGGATGGTCTCTTTCTCGAACAGTCCCTCTACTGTCACTCCAGACTGCAATCCTTTTGATGACTCTCTCTTTCACTTCTGGGTCCCTCACCACACTTCCCACCTCTTGCTTCATTGGTCCCCTGGGCGGTGGCTGGGCGAGGATCGACATCGTCTTTTATGAGGGTCTTAGGTATGGTAACGACACTTTTGAACGTCTGCTGTGAACTTTGGAATTTGACCTATTGACTGTCCACTCTTTTGGGGGATGTTCACTCCCACCTGACCACCAAGGAATTGGCAGGTCTTCTGGGTGGTTGGGTTGTAAAAGTGCTCTTTCCTTCCACGTGGTGGTCCCTCTCTCCAATATTAATGATGGAGAAAAGCACACATCTCCTGGCAGGTGTGTGGAATTCCATCTGTGGCACAGACCTGGTCAGCTCCCATGGCTAGGATTGTCCACATGATTGAGTGGAGGGCATCCCTCACCACCACCCAGGCTGGGGAATACCCTTCGTACTTCAGTAGTCGGTCCACATTACCAACAATGTCATGTGGGAGGGCCTGGAGTTCTTCATCGGTTACGTCTGGCACTCAAGGCTCTATCTTTCAGGTGTCGCCCACCTCAAGCAGGGTGGCCACCTCACTGGAATCCCACACAGTCTGCAAGAGGTTGGGATGAACCAGCAGTTCCCTACCCATTGCCATGTATCTGGGGGTGATGTCTTCTGGTCCGTCTGATGGATCCTTCTTGTTTAGAAATCTGTAAAACCCTTTTGTAGGCTCCTGAGTCAGCTCAGCCTCCTTTGCCCAAGCATCCAGTTTGCCTCTTAACCTCTCCTCTGCAATGAGTAGGCTGATCACATTCAGTGGGGTCTCCCTTGGAAGGGTCTTCCCTTCCCTTCCCTTACATCATGTAACCGGCTCTCAAGTTCCCTGCCAGGACCTGGGTGTAGAAGAATTGTACCACCACATGGCGGGCATCATCAGTGTTCATCCACTGTCCACTCTTTCCAGAATCTGGCCATCGCAGGTGGCAATTTCAATTGCTCCCACACATAACATTTGAAAATCTCAGTTTTCTTCTGTGCCTTCACAGTTTTGAATGCTATCATCTTTGTTTACTCTTGTCATGCTTGGTGTCAGCCAACGCCTCCTCATGGACTATACCATGTGCCTTATTATACGCAAAGTGATTTTCTGCAAACCACAAAGCATCCGCCAATATAATCAGTTGGGTGACCTCATCCCCAGTGCAGGCAGCCATCTGCAGTATCAGGGTGCAGAAATCTTCTATTCCTTTCCCTTTGCAGAGCCTCGATTACTGGGATTCCAGACTTCAACAGTCTGCTCTGAGGAACAATACAACTCTGAAATAGAAGCCTCCAACATTAATACCTGGATTTTCTTTTAGAGCTAGGGAAATTTCAACCTGTTAAGTTTTACGGATGCGACCACACTCTGGTCAGGTTGGTTGACCTGTCTGGGTCAGCTGACCAAGGGAGCTGCTGGTGAGACACCAAGCACACCTCCCTTTTATCGCTCTTGTACCCGCCGGTTCATGGTGGCCAACTCACATGAAGGGGTTCTCCTCGTCCTCAGGTATCTCTGCTGTTGCCATGTTGCTGGTCTTATCTCTTCGGTGGCTAAGTGTGAAATGAGGGGGAAATCCCCTTTTGTAGCATAAATGATGTCATCAGTGATGTCACAGGGTTCCACCTCATTTTCAGTTTTCACCCTTCGTGGGGAACCCCACTGCTGATTTGTGCTCATTTCGACTTGAGCACTCAATGAGACAACATGCCAGGACACAGTACTCAAAAGGTGAGTGTGTTCACATATTTTTCTCTAGTGCGGAGTTGTTTACATGTACTTATATCTTCTATGGTGCGACCACACTTGTGGCAGGAGCGGTGGCAACATGGGCTGGCTGCACCCTGCCCTTTGTAAGCAAGCAGCCCTTCGTGGTTTTCCTCCATCTTTGGTGGTTTTGCAAATGTAGAGGGTTGACTGACCCATTAAGTGAGCCGGACGGCTCCCCCAGCCTTCGATAGTACCCGGTCAGTTTTCTCAAACCAGCCAGTCTATTTAGGCAGCCACCTCGCACATGGTTTTAATCACTGTCTTGTTTTTCAGGAACCCCCTGATGGGACAACTGCATTGACACCCATGACTACCACCGGGGTCATGCAACCAGCCATTCCCTCAACTAGTGCTGCCGAGGGAGATCTTTTGCCTTGAACTTTAGAAGGTAAGGCTGTGGCTGCCTACTTAGAACAGTCCATGACAGAATCTGACACAGGTACAGCTGCCCTGCAGAATCCTCACACTGCAAGTTCGAGTGACGGGTGCAAACAGTGGAACATCCACCGTGCTGAATTACAGCGCAACCCATTGTTGATTAACCCTAAGAATAAGGGCAATTGGGCCCTTGTCAAATGCTGCCTATCTGTCTGCTCTGTGGAGTTGTAGGTTCGATCGTCTTCAGTCATGGAGGAACTTATTAATTTGGGCAAGTTCGGCCCACATGTCAGTCCTGACATTAATGACCATCCACAGGACTCAAACTTCAGCCAAATGGCTTTACTGGTTTCCCACATTCCTGTCTCACGGGAGGGAGAGGATGCAGGCTATGCCTACACTCTATTCTGGTCCACATTCATGAGGATCAGCAGACCATGCCCATCAAGACTGCACTCCGGTACATCGATGAAATAACTGTGAAGAATAAGGTGTGGGTGGTTGCCCTCATCCACGTTGACACCGAGACCACTGCTGGACAGTGGCCACACTCCTGCAGGGACCACCAGAACCTCGCTGTTTTCATGCAGATGCATGACATGGAGGGCAAGGTTGTGACCCAATTTCTGGAGGACAACACCCCCTGCTGGCCATTTGGGAGATTTTCAGTCAGAGGCCTATTTAAGATGATTGATGGTCAGGCCATCATGCCACTCAATTCCTACAAGCACCCCAAGTCAATGACTATGGACACTCTGAGGCTATCCATCATGCTGGCAATCGATCCAGTTTTCGTCCCAGCTACCAGCGACAATGACAAGGACTTGGGGCATTCAGGGGACATCTTCCATTATGTTTGTTTTTCTGCTGACACTGAGGTCACACCAGTCAGGCTGGAGGAGCTCTTGGGTGGGTCAGACAACCCCTACTTTTTGACTGGTCTTAGGGATGGCTCTGTGCTTGCCAGTCCCCAATCTCTAGGTTATGCGGTGCCTGCCACTGGGCCGGCCACTCCAAGGGACCCAGTCACCCTTCATGAGATCATGATCCTAAATGAGGGTCACTGCACCCTGTGGGAGTTTGAAGAGTGAAGTGACAAGATGCGTCTGGCAGACATCCTGGCCACCATCTGTATGAACACGACTTTTGAGTGGACGGTGCTTAGTGGGATCCAGGACTGGTGGAACATGTATGGTGCGGACAAGAATTGACCAGTGATGGAGATCACCCAGTGCCTCAGTGAGGTCATTGCTGAGGTGAAAGTGCAGATTGCTGTTGATCAGGAGGTGTTCACCAAGCATCACCTGGCAGAGTGTGAAGCCTCCTTTAGGAGAGCATGGGCCGATCTTGTGGCTCGACTCAATGCCGTCTCCATGGGACTCATGGCCTCCCACCAGTACAAGTCATTGGATGCCTTCTGCGGGGCCCTGGAGTCCCATGGCTTCACCCACATTCCAGCAATGCCCATCCCAATGCTGTCCCCATGAGCCTCGTTCGATGTTAAAAGTGTCCTCAGGGACAAAGTGCTTGGACTCCTGGCTCAGCAGATGCAACCAGCCAGAGCAGCCACCCCTCTGGACTGTCTGGTTTCCAGAGACACCACTGCCTTCACCACTGTGGTAACTTCCACCCCAGTCCTGTCCGTGTCCAGCATCCCCATTACTGTAGGGTCATTGGTCACTGGTTGTTCCAGTGAGAAGCCTCTCCGGAGCATGGTGGTCCACAGGACACTCCTGTCACCCATTCCCAGAAGGGATTTCAGGTTTGGGGAGCCCAGTGGCTCTACAGGGAAAGGCATCTCCCAGAGTTTCCTCGACAACTTCTTCAGTGTCAGCACAAACTTCCAAGGAAAGTCTGACTCAAATCAGCCACCCAAAACCCATGACTATGTTCAGCCATGAAGCCCACTACAATTGATCACCTCTCCCAAGAAACACAGGGTAACCACTGTGAAAGGTCAGCCAGACTCTGACCTGGAAGAGACAATAGTAATTGAGGCGGACCCCGAGACTGGGGTGACCAACCCTTCCAAAGGGAAGGACATAATTGATGTAACCGAGAAGTCCCCCGAGAAGTTGGCAAAATGCCACAAGCACAAGAAGTCCCATAGCCACAGATCCCATCACAAGGATGTGAAATCAGCCAAATCCAGGAGTAGTGTGGAGAGGTCAAAGGAGAAGGGACCTGCCAAGGGCACACTGAAGAAGTTGGATGCTACAAAAGAGAGGGAAGCCTCAAAGCAAACCCCCAAGGTGACTCCACCCAAGAAGAATGTGGCCAGCCCTCCTCGTGAGAAGAAGCTGGTGCACTGCAAAACTTCCAAGAAGCAGGCAACTCCCGGGAAGTTGTCCTCTGCAGCCACCAAAAGGAAGGCAGATGAACTCTGGGACACTGCCGGTGACTCCAGCAATGAAGACAAGCCAAAGAAGATCAAAACATCACCTGGCCACTGGCTGGTGACCGACAGCTCAGATGAGTCCTCTGATTCCTGCAGTGGATGCAATTCCTCCAGTAGCTCTTTGTCTTCTGAAGATGATGAAGGACCAACTCGTGGGTGCTACCAGGGTAACCAGACTAAGAAACAATCCAAGACTTGCTCACGTTCCCCATCCCCATCAGGTCGTCACTCTGCAGGCTCCAGAGACAAAGGAGTGGGAGACTCAGACTGTAAGGATGCCGCCACGTATGTGGACCATGACTGCATATGGGAAATGGATGATGACATGGTTAAAAGCAGATGTGAATCCCTCCAGAGGAAGAAGAAGTTAGATACCTTGAAAGTGAACAAAGTCATGACTGATGAAATGAAGTTGGCATTCTGACAGGCACAGAAGTGAGTCCACAAGTTCAACACCATCGCAGACGATGATTGGCCCTCCTGGGTCAACTTTATGGGAAAGGCCAAGGCGCTTGACTGGATCAAAGCCCACACCTGGGCCTACAACCATGATTATGACACCCTGTGTTAGCAGGTGTACCTGGTTAATTCTCCACATGAGGCAACCACCTCCAAAATACTTGGAAAACTGCACGCATCAGATGCCATCAAGGGACGAACATATGAGCAGAGCAAAGCGAGCAAGAACACAAAGTTCTTCCAGTGCCCTTACTGCAGAGCAGTCAAAACGAATTCCCACATGTATCTCAGTCATGTCATCGGAGGCCACTACAGGTGCTGCTTCATCTGTGCCCATTGCAAGCAATGGAAGGTATCAGAAGAGGACAAGCCTGATGCTAAGTTGGCTCCTTTATGGAGGGACACTTTGAGTGTCACCAAGCATTTCAAGACATTCCACGATTACACCAACAAACCTCACACCGAGTACCTGACTCCTCCCTGTCTCAAATCAAAGTAATGTGGTGGCTGAGTCTTGGACACAGCCTCAATGGCCATACAGCCATTACATGTAGTGTTACAATTCGATGAGTTCCAGTATTCCAGATTCTTGACTGTCGTCCCTTGTGGATTTCCACTCTGTGAACCATTTTGTATTACAGTTCTCTATTTTTCTAGGTTTCTAGCTTTAAAGTTGCATGTTCCTTGTATCATTACATCAATAAAGACTTTTTAATGACACTTTCAGCCTTTGTAGTAAGCCAAAATTCTCTCGCTCTGCCGTACCGTATGAATGTTTGACCACACCATGCAGTCGAACGACCCATTAAATAAATACATGTAGCAACCATTCTCAACAAACATTGAATGAATACAAACATGCAATAAATACATGTAGCAACAATTCACAACAAACATCGAACAAATATGAACGTGCAATAAATACAGGTATAATTGCGATATAATTGCAATGTAAAATACAATTAACAAATAACAAACATGAAAAATTCAATTGACTTGGGTCCATAGACTGTCAGAGTTGGTTCATTAACTGACAGCTCCATATGAGCCTTGGGGTTATGTGCTAAGGTGGCTCGCATGGTTGCTTGCGACTGCCTCCTCGTTTCACACCAGTGCTAACAAGTTTCGAAGTTGGTACCCCCTCTTTGGGTGGCGCCTCACCGTGTTGACTGCAATGCATGGTGCGACTGCCCCCCAGCAGGCAGTCCTTCCCCCACAAAGTTTTGGTGCCACCTGGCACCAAGTTTAAGCTAAAGTCGTCTGCCTTTCTGGGTTTGTGCACTTGCCCATATCCGTCTCAGGGATTACGTCTTGCAGATGTGTTTGGGTCTGGTTGCAACCAGATCCCCCCATGTCTAGATGACCAGCTCTTCTATTTCAGTCCTGACTTATGGGAGTGAATGACTGAAGTTCTCAGTCAATATCTCCATCAGCCATACCCTCCAAGATACTCCTGGGAACTTGTTGACTGGTCAACTTGGGGGTTGGGTCTGTGGAAATTGATTCCATCTTGTATGTGAATGCCCCAACTCACGTCCATGATCCATCTTGGCTCCTGCCAAGAGTCCACACCCAAGGTGCTGTGCTAGGGGTCCCAGGAACCAGGGTGCCCCCACTTTTCTCATGTGGCTTCTCTGTCTCATCAGATAGATTGGTCACCTCAGGGTTGTTGACCGCGACAACTGTGCTGTGGACAGTAGCACCCCCACTGAGTGGAATAGCATCACTCTCCCCTTTGGGTGAAAGAAACAAAAGTCGGTTACGGTGGGCCGTCTTTACATTGTCAGTGCCGTCTTTTATGCAGTATGCGGGGATGCCGTCCACAAGTTGGCTATCCACCACATATAGGGTATCACCCCACCTGTCCTTTATCTTCCGTTTCTCCTTGTAAGCATCCGTCTGCAGTAAGACCACATTGCTGGGTCTTAGTACGGCAGCTCCAGATTTCCTGTCATACAGCCATTTCTGTCGCTCAGCCTCTGGCTTGATTTGCTCACACTTCCACGAAGGCAGCACACAAATGCTCTTGTAGAGTGGCGACATACTCCGGGACATGCCTGGGCTCCGTATTCCCCGCAACGGTGGGGAAATAGAAGTCCAATGGGAGTCTGGGCCTACGGCCAAACATTAAGAAGAAGGCCTATACCCAGTTATTTCCGAGCGGGTCGCGTTGTATGCTTGCACAACCTCAGCCAAGTGGTCGGCCCAATCCAGCTTCTTCTCAGAGTCCAGTTTTCCCAGCATTCACATCAGCGTCTGGTGCATCCTTTCCACCTGCCCATTTGTCTGGGCATGATACAGGCTGCTTCGACACTGCTGTACTCCCAGCTTGTGACACAGCTCAGTCATGACAGTGCTCGTAAAACATGTACCCTGGTCGCTCAAAAGCCGAGCAGGGTAGCCGAACGGTGAAATTACAACTTGTATAACACCTCAGCTACAGTCTGAGCCTTTTGGTCCTTCGTCATGAAGGCTAGCGTGAAGCGTGTGAAATGGTCTGTAAAGACCAACACATTTACAACCTTAGGTTGTTCATTGAGCGGCACTGGCTGCTCGATACTGGTGAAATCTACATGTAGCAGCTCCATTGGAGCTGTTGCAATGATTGGGTTCAGTGGAGCCCGCACACTGTGGGCTTCAAACTTCTGGCATCAATGGCATCCCTTGACCACCTCTTTCACACGGCTCGACATCCCTGGCCACCAGAAGCGCTCACGCTGGAGAGACAAGGTGCAGTCGCGACCTTGGTGACCAGCATCTCAGTGGCACCCATCGATAGCTTGCTGGCGGTGGTGTTGTGGGATGACAAAGAGCACCCAGGGCTCAGTGGCCCCCTTGGGTTGCTGCGACAGGTACAAGCACCCACTTTTGAGGGTGAAGTT
>JBCAUI010507995.1:0-12767 GCA_038406195.1 Haplosyllis anthogorgicola | reverse complement strand
ATTACTCTTCAAAGTTTGGATGCATTAATTTTATGGGTGATATTTGTGGATTTAAATTGTAAGTTATTCCCCCAGAGATGCCATAACTGTGCGAAGCACGGGTTCCACCTAGTATTCTTAAAAAAGAGTGATAATGGTCAATACTCACAGGAATCATCCCGGATCCAAGGACAAACGAAGGAGAGTGGGTGAAGTTCAACGTAGAACAAAAAGGTTATTACCGAGTCAACTATCCGGAAGAAATGTGGGCGATCCTTATTGGCCAATTAAATACTAACTTCAGCGTAAGTATCTTTGTTCTCTGTTGTATGTACTTCTACATTTCTGAATGTGCGATGGAGATCCGTTGAAATTAGCTTATTGCTAGCGGCATGTTAGGTATATGCCAGTCGTAAACCGTGTTGCCCGATATGATATGTAACATGAGACTATCTCAAGAGACAAAAATATCTTAATTTGTGCCGAAATGCAAATGCCTAAACAACGCGACCTGAAACATTAATGAAACGTTCTGTTAGATCAAAAGGAAATCTAGTTGGTATCAGTTAACCAAAGCGTTTTTCGCTACAAATCTCAACATAAATTCTCCAGGTGTAAATGGAAAATGTCAGTGTAAAACTGTCTCATGAGACAAGTTTCATTGTGTAAACTTTCCCTTTAATGCAAGGAATTCCCTTTAAAAATATCCATGTTAGTAAGTTAGCAAAGCTTGCAAATTAATGAAAGGCTAATCAGGCGCAAAACTGAAGCTTTACAGAGTATTGTGGATTCTAATTCCACCGAGTTAGGTTCTCCTTGTTCTCTGATGGTGAGGCATGGCAACAGACAACTTTCTGTTGTTATATCTGTATTTCTTCTTTCTGCGGTACTATTTCCCTCTCTCTACATACATTTACATGACAATTATTACAGTAATTATACTTTCATAAAAGTTATTGCTCAACATTGTGAAATCACAGAACAATTGAGTTTTCGACATGAATCATAAACAAATGTTTACATCAAATTTAAATTACATGTAATACTAAAATACATAAACACAACGATATGTCTGCGAAGACCACTTGTATCTGGTAGACTGACTGAATTGGGTTGAACTTGGTAAATGCGAAATTTACAGCCTACAAGCTTTTCGATTCTCTTCATGACGCAAATAGTCATAACAGAACTTGCAGGGAAAAAAGAAAAATAAAGCAAACCCGTGAAAACGTTCGTTAAACGATTCGTCAAAGTACAATTCATTTCAACTGTAAGATAGTGAGTTAACATTGAAATGACGATGGTTGCATTGCTGGAGGTCCGTAAGAACATCCTGTTAAATATGTTCTTCATTGGAGACAATGACAGGAAAATCCTTTGTTATTTTACTGCCTAAAAACCCAATTTTGTGACAATCCAGTGTAATTGCCAGTCATTCCGTATTTTTACTTCGCAGGCTTTCACTGCTGTTGACAGAAGTCACTTACTTGATGATGCTTTTAATCTAGCACGAGCAGCACTGCTGAACTATCCAACAGTTTTGTCGATGACCAATTATTTAAGATCTGAGACTCATTTATTTCCTTGGTATTCCGCCAAGGGAGGGTTAGATTACATAACTGCCATGCTGTATGGTCACCAAGACTATTATCTCCTGAGGGTATGTAGATACAAACATAATAAATCATATAGTAAATCAGCGGAAATGAATGAGTTTTCATTTAATAATCACACGAACAACTATACGACCAGTCAGTCATGTGTTAACAAACTACTAGACACATGACTAGAATCTCGCCAAATGATTACCACGATTACTAAATGCCAAATGAAAATAGATTATACGATAGCAACAAGATGCATTTTGCATCCGATTTTACTTTCATTTATAGATCTAATTTTGTATCACTTTAATTTTGTCATCGCAGCAATATATTTACAACTTAACATTTGATACCATGGATTGGCTTCGAATTGAAGATGAAGGTAGACAGGCAGAACGATTACTGAGATCAGAAGTAATTCAACTGTCGTGTTTAAATGACAACGCGGATTGCTTGAAAAATACCACACGTTTATTTGGAGAATGGATTGACGGGTAAAGAAAGTCAACCATACAGTTCCAATAATTGAATCGTGTTAAAAATAAACTCCAATCATGTAGATTTGCGTGCTAAGTTTATATATGGCCTAGGAAGTTGTCTTACTACGAACACTTTAAATTCTTTGCAGAAAAGAAGAAAAGAAAATAACACCAGTTAATATTGACTAGAAGTAGTCAGTGTTAAATTGTGTAATTGTCTTTGCTCTTTTTTGAAGAGTAGTTTCATTATTGAATGGAAATATGCACATACAAACAATCTTTAACTCCTTTAGGTCCGAATGTATGCAAGGGATTTTCTATTTTGCTCATATTTCCACAATTAAGCCAGATTAAAAAATTGGCAATGGTAACTGTTACTTGGCGTATCACACCCCTGCTGGCAGACAAATCCTAGAATTTATTCACATTTTAATGGTAATTTTAATCAGTGCTGCTTTGTTCAACTAATTTGAAATAAAGGTAATGCAGCGCAAGGTGTTAGCATAATTTTTGGTTCACATTATTTGCGTTATTAACTTGAAATAACAGCAAAACAGAACACTGAAAAAAAATACATTGATAATGTACATAGACTCTACATATATGTAGTCTACATTTTGTTTTGCAATGAAATATATTTCTGATAATTTACTGAATTGGTCCCCCCATTTTCTTCATTTCTCTTTTGTCCTGTATTTTGGGAGATATTCCTTTAAAATGTATTGCAATCACTTGCTTTTCATTGTGCAAAATCGTGTGTATTTTTCTGAGTTGGGATGCACTGTTTTTTCATTTCCACATAAAATTTCTACGGTTGTTTGAAATGAACTTTCGAATGTGATGAAACAACAAAGTCGTTTATTATCGCTCATCATGCCGGTGGAAAATCTTGAAGAGCAAGGATTAGAGAAAAATCCTAATTTAGAGCTCGCTCAGTGGAAATATTTACTTACCACTGATAAATATAAGAATGATACAAAAATTAGAACCAATTTACTGAAGGCCATAGAGGCAGACAGTAAGTAAAATTTCTCTTTAATTGTTGCTGTCAAATGACTTGCAAAAATTCGTGGAAGCATCTTTCAAAATAAAATCTACTTTACACTTAGCAAGCAATTAGTACTCTTTTCATTCACAAAATGTTTATTACTTGGCTAGGAATTTGTTCTGCGTCCGTTGTGCTAAGTAAATGAGGTTTGGTATAAAGTGGGAAATGTCTACATTTGACAAAAAATGAGAAAACAAAGCCTTTTAAGAAGTTGAATAAATATGTAAATATGTTTAATATTTTACAGATATGGCACCATTTTACGAGGAAGTGTGCGAAGATTTAGGATGGACGGTAGATCAGAAATTACTGGAAGGAATGAAAGCCGAGAATGAAGCAGAGTTGAAACGTATTGATGAATCAATTGAAGATGCAGAGAAAAATCTGGGAGAGACAGAAGTCAGAGATGGCATGCTGAAAAAAGCCGAGTATCTGTCGAGAATAGGAGATAAGGCAAGTGGAGAATATACAGTAGTATGTCCAAATGCAATAAAAAGAATAAATTAATTTAATTTAGTTTGTGTTAGTGTCCTACTGACATCAGGCTAGATTGTAGATCACCCTACCTCGATCAGTTTGGAGCAGCTACATGTAATGATTCCCTTGTGGAGGAACTACACATGTATCAGGATCATTAGATCTAAACCGATATTCTTATCAATGTTTCTGACAGTTTGGTTAAAATTTAAAATGTTACTCGCGTACACATTGGGGACTGTGTTATCCCGCCCAGAGAATGATTAGTTATTTCTATATTCCATTTTATTTGATCGAACATCTTGCACCAAATACATGTACATCGAATTATACAGGGACAGGTGTAGTTTGCAACAATAAAGCAATTCCATTTCAATTTCAAAATATAAGTAAGTTATTGACCGTAACATTCGTTTTCAGGAAGGAACCTTGTCGCAATTCAGAAAGGCTTCAGAGAAAGTAGTTACGCTTGGTTATAAACTGGACGTTGTATTTCATCTCATAAGGCTTGGATTGTTCTACATGGATCATGATCTCATAAACAGAAATGTTGAAAAGGCTAAAAGGTAACTATTGAACACATATTTGATTTTTGTTAATATATTTTTATATTCCAAAGAAAATGTACACAAGAAGAAAAAATACAATTTTTGAAGCAGTAAGAAGCACCTTGCTTTTAGAGGCAAATGTATTTTACGTTTAAATATTTTCAGCTTGATAGAAGAGGGTGGAGACTGGGATAGACGAAATAGGTTAAAAGTTTACAGAGGTGCATATTGCATGGCCATCAGGGACTTTAAAACGGCAGCAAATCTTTTCCTCGATACAGTAGCAACATTCACATCCTATGAACTTATGGACTACAAGTCATTCGTCAAATACACTGTTTACTGCAGCATGATTGCTCTTGACAGGCCGGTCCTTCGAGAAAAGGTAAGATTAATGTAACGTTTCGCTAATCTCGGTAATATCTCTTAGCGTAGAACGGCGTTGTAGCGTTTTCTGAAGGTTCGGACCTCGATTCACAGGAGGCGTCTCCGTGGAACCAGCAATCCCTTCCAAAGCTGCTGAAGTCTCAGCCATCGTGGCTGAAGTCAAGAAGGAGACCGAACCGAGCCAGTAGATGCTGCGAGTTGCAGTAGGAGTGCCTTGGCTCTGGCAACTAAGCGACTCTCACAGCGAGTCGCAACTTGCAGCACCATGTTTGTGAACTGATCGTCAGTTTAAGCCCTTTTGAATAGACTGACTCCTCCCGATTTCCCCTTGATTGTACGCTAGTGATTTCTGTGTGATTCCAACTGATTTGATCTCAATTTTTTCTTGTACTTTTTATGATTCAATTATTTTACTCGAGCTGGGAGGCTTATTCCCTGGTGGTTTACAGGACCCCTCGAGTCAATCATTTTTTGTTCTTTATACAATTTCTTTGTTTTGGAGACCCAGTCTCCCACTGCTCAATCAACCTTTTTGACAGTTTTTTTCTAATCAACCATCCAATCATTCCAATCATCTTTCAGATCATCAATAAATCATTTGTTAGACCAGGACATGTTGTACTTTGTTTATTAAACCGTTGATCCATAGTAATCAACAAGAACTCAACAAAATTCAAACCAACATCAATATTTGCTGGAAATCTTTAGATTCCCCTGACATTTTTATCAGATTTTTCTGTAATCTGACTACATTATTGTCCTATGTCTCACCATTCCACCATTCACTGATTTGACAGGACTTCTAATGATTTTCGGGATCAAATTACTCTAGTATCTTTTGAGCTAGTTTTGAACTTTCTTCAATTTCCAAGTACATCTCCAATATGCATCCGAAGTAGAGTTGGACCAACATTAGACAATACCAATATTCCCTACCCCCTCGAAAATAGGTCATTATACAAATTGTCACTTGGAGCAAAAGAAATTAAAGTGAAAACCTCATGAGACAGGAAAAATACAATGGTAGTCATCATTAAGACTACCAAGGCTGAGTGATATAATGATTACCTGCCTGTTAATCAACAAAAATCGAATACAACATTGCGAGGCTAGCAAATGCCATCTCCCACATGTATCTCAAAATGTGCCATTAATAAATTTGCTTTAGAGACCACAGCATTGTGTTGTGGAGTAGAGGCCTTGGCTCTGCTCCTGGTGATGGTACCTACATATGGCTGATCATCAGCTGAGTCCTCATCGTCTGACTCCTCTGAGTCAATATTGCTGCCAGCCTATGCAGTAGATGATGAGTCATTTCTACCAATGGACCATGACAGCAGTGGAAACAGCATGTTCTGATGCAGTACACGAACGTTGGATTTATCTGTAGCGTGTTGTACCTGAAACATGGGTAACTGAGCATCAACTTTTTGAAGCACTTCATAGGGAGTATTCTCCCATTTGTCCTGAATTTTGTGCTTACCTTTGAAGGTGTGCTGCTGCACCAAGACAATATCTCTGGGTTCAAGGCATGTGCAGCAAACTTTCCTGTCATAATAACGCTTATGTCTTAAGCTCTCTTTGGAGCTGATCTCAGAAACTTTATTAAAAGCCCATTCCAGTTTGTTCTGCAACTTCTGGATATGTTTATGGGTGGGGACCACCATTACATCGGGGGTCCATACCCCAAATTCAAGATCAATTGGGAGCAAAGGCTCCCTCCCATACATGAGCAAATAGGGCTTGAACCCAGTAGCATTGTTTTTTGTGTAATAATAGGCATGAACCAAAGTCACAATTTGGTTCTGCCAGGTTTGCTTAGTCTCTGGGGGTAATGCCCCCAACATTGAGATTAGAGTACTGTTGAACCTCTCGCACTGACCATTTATCTGAGGTCTGTACAGGCTTGTACACAGCTTTTGGACTCTGGCAAGACTGCAAAGCTCTGCAATTAAACTGCTTTCGTAATTTCAGCCTTGATCACTGATCAATTTTTCTGGAATCCCAAATTTCATGAAGTAATTATCCCACAGGGTATTTGCAACTACTTTTGTGGTTTGTGTTGGAGTCACAAAAGCATGCGTGAAGTGATCCGTAACTATAAGGATGTTAACATCCTTGTCTGATGTCACTCTACCTGATTCTACAGTCAAGTAGTCCATGCTCACACTGCTTGACATGTCTCTCCATGTCTGGTGCTAAAGAATAAATATCTTTAATAAATACCAATAAAACTGGTCCCTTAGCAGGTCTACACATCTCTTGACACTGAGGTGTCCTATCTCGTCATGACAGGCTACTAATGCTCGCTCCCTATAAACCACGGAGAGTACAAATTGCATCGTGGGTGCCTGTTTGTGAGTGGACTTGACCTTGTGGTACAACAACCTGTTCCTTAGAATTAATTGGTTGTGAATTCGCAACATAGCACGCAGGGATGCCGGGTCATCTGTGTGTACTTTTCTGGTAGTCAATTTATTGCTCTTCATGAGAGTCAATATGTCTCTTAGAATGGGATCTGCCAATTGCAGTCTAACCCAATCTTTCTCTGTGAGTTTGTCTGGGGAGATTTGTGCAGATTTGCACATGAGGGGTGAACCCTCACCCAGCTCTCCACTGGTTAACAGTAGTGCTTTAGCGAAATGCACCCCAGACTGGGTAGCATTACCACTATTCCCCATGTCGATGATGGCCTTAACCATGGTGGGATCTAACTTATGATCCCAGGGAATGCGTGACAATGCATCCACTTTCACATTAGTCTTGCCTGACTTGTAGTGTAATGCAAAAGTATAGTTTGCAAGTTTAGCTACCCATCGTTCACCTGCGGCATCTAACTTGGCACTGGTTAAGACATACGTCAATGGATTATTATCCGTGTATACATCAAAGTTCCCTCTGTATAGATACTCATGGAAGTGATCCGTGACTGCCCACTTGAGGGCCAGAAACTCCAACTTATGGGCTGGGTACCGACTTTCTGACTTACTCAAGGCACAACTGGCATAGGAGATCACACAATCTACCCCATCTTGGTTTTGATATAGCATTGCGCCAAGTCCAAGCTCACTCACATCGGTGTGAATCTTGAAGGGTGTTGTGTAATCGGCATAAGCTAAAATGGGAGTGGAGCAGCACAATTCTTTTAATTTAGTAAAAGCCCTCTCACACTCATCTGTCCATTGAATGACCCGTTTTTTTAATTTAGCATATTCACTTGAAGTAAGCTTGTTGAGAGGTTGTGCTACATGGGCATACCAGTGTATAAAGTGCCTGTAATGGTTGGTAAACCCAAGGAAGCTTCTAACATCTGTCACAGTTTGGGGAGTTGGCCATTTTCGAATAGCTTCAACCTTCTTGGGATCTGTCTCAATGCCTTTATTTGAAACGATATGGCCTAGGTAGGAAATCTGAGTTCTGAAAAACTTGCATTTGCTAGGCTTGAGCTTAAGGCCTGCCTGAAACATTTATTGAAAACTGCCCTCAACTGGAGGAGATGCTCTTTGGGGGTTTTGGCAAAGACAATAGTGTCATCCAAATATATTATGCACCATTTTAGATGAAGGTACCCAAGGCAGTTTTCCATAAGCCTCTGGAAAGTGGCTGGAGCATTTGTAAGCCTAAATGGCATCTGCTTGCATTCATAAAACACGAGCAGACCCACCGTAAAGGCATTGAGAGGCTTACTAGCTTCATCCATCTCCACTTGTCAGTATCCGGATTTCAAGTCTAGGGAGGTAAACAGAAGGGCCCCATTGAGGCAGTCGAAAGTTTTGTCTATTCGGGGCAACCCGTAAGCATCTTTGACAGTACATGCATTTAATTTTCTCAAATTAATACAAAAGTGTAGGCTCCCATCATTTTTCCGGACCAGAACTACTGCACTGGCCCAAGGGCTTACTGACTTACAAATGGCTCCAATGGCCAACATCTCTTGCAGATGTTTCCATACCTCCTCAAACTGATGTGGAGGTATACACCAGTAGTGTTCATTAAATGGAGTGTAGTCATTGAGTTTTATTTTGTGCTTGACTATGGACGTCTTGCCCATGTCTAGATCATCGAGGGCGAACAAAGCAGAATAATCAACTAATAACTGCTTTGCTGCTTGTTGGTCTTCCTGAGACCAGTCATTAAGACCAGAAAGATCAAGTTTATGGAAAAGCTTCTTGAACTTTTCTTTGGAAACCGGAGTTGGCTTTCCAGGCACCCCTTCAAGAGTTTCACCCTTCCCGCCAGGATCACCCCCTTTCCCAAATTTCGGAGCTAAAGCAACTGGGACCACATTTGCTGGCTGAATTTTGGCAATGGCCGCTTTGGCCTTAATTCGAATAACCCTTGTGGTCATATTTTGGAGAGTTGCATAGGTCTTGTTAGACCCCAGCTTGAGAGGCGCATAGGAGGAACCTAACTCAATTCCCATAGGGAGTCCATCTCCTTTGAATGGCTCCAAGGCACAATTGACCCGGTGCTTGTGACCTTTTACCAGGAGGCCACAGGCACAGATTGCTGTTAATGGTTTAAGGGTACAAGATTTGGTCAATTTGACCATACCCCTCACATCGTCTAAGCTGAAGGCTTTGCCTTCCTGGTCTCGGGCAGATTTACCAGCCAGAAGGGAAGAAATCCTCTGCCAGGTCTTGCTGAGCCAATCCATCATAGTCGGCTTGACTCTTTCTAATATCTGATCAATGTACAGAGAGCCCACCTGCACTGGGACTCTCTTTCCATAGGTGCTGTTTTCTATTACCAACATTAGCACGGCTTCTGAAAATTCCAGGATCTCCGGGACCTGCATTTGCACTTCCATGTATCCCAGATAGGGAACCTGCCCTTCCCCTGTAGCTTCAATGTCCAAAACAGAATTGAGTTTCTGAATTTTTAATCCCAGCTTCCAGGCATGACCTTTAGTGATAGCAGAGAGCTGGACACCCGAATCCACTAGTGCCAAACACTCTACCCCTTCTACAAGAATTTTTGTTTCATTAGCTTTGCCTATTAATCTAACTATTGGATCTGGGTTGTAGTATTTTCTGCTATTGGCCTTTGTTTACTTATTGCTGCAGTCCTGGAGCTGGGTTTGGGGCCGGAGCGGCTGCCTCTCCCATTGCTCCCGTGTCTTCCCGGGGGGAGGCTGCTGAGACTTGGCTTCCCCCCTCCAGAAGTTTTCCAAAGTCACTCACAAGTGAGCAATGTGCCCCATGCCCCCACAGCAGAAGCAGGTAATCAGCTGATTCCTGTGCCCCTGGGTGCTCTGACTACCACTTTCATTGTTATCCCCCAGTGGTTTTTTCCTCCACCCCCTCCTGAATCTCTTTTGCCACTGGAGTTACCGGTGGAGTTGCCTCCCACCAGCACAGCCTTCAATGTGGCAGTCAGCTCCACCACCTGGGCTTGCAGTGCTGCTAGATCATCTCCGGCATCCTTTTTGGAAATAACCACTGACTTTGCTTTGACAGGAGCAGGAGCTGATGAACTTTTTGCCTTGTCACACTCTGAACAGAGCGTGCCTCTAACAAGAAGTCATCATAGCTCTTGGAGGTATCTTTATACAGATACCGAAGAGCATCCCAGTAAGGCTTAAGCATGCCATGGAATAGTCACTCCCAGAGCTGCCGCTTCCAGTCTGCAGGAGGTATTATTTTGGGGAACTGTCTCTGAATTTTGTTCAGGCCCTTGACCAACCTACCCACAAAGTGGGCAATTTCTTCCCCTTTTTGTTGGGTCATCTGATAGAACTATGCCATCAGCTGGTCACTGCTCTCCACAGTGCCATACTATTTTTTCAGCACCCTCTTAATGTCATGCACTGTGGCATTCAAGCCAAAGTTTTCCACACATTCCTTGGCAAGTCTACGCAGAGAACTTTGCACATTCTGATGCAAAGAGGGTTCCGGGTAATTCTGTAGTGCCCCCTGCACATCAGCACACCAAATTTTAAAATCTTAACTCTTGTTTAGGGGTTGGCTTCTCACCGCTGAAGTGCCCGATTTGGGGCACTTGGGTCATTAAGACCACCCCCTCGCAATGCAACACTTCCCCTGGGGGAGCTGATGGCATGGGAAAATCGTACCCCTTTACATCCGGGAGGGAGGCAGCGGATTGCTGAGCCCCCTTCACTAGAGCCTCAAACATTTGGAGCTGGCTGCTTACCCCCTCCAAAACCTTAATGGCCGCATCCTGAGCTCGAGCAGCTTCAACCTCATCCTCAACACCCTCCTCAGGAGTGGGAGCATGAGGAGGGGCCTCTTCTGTCTCAGCTTCAACTTCCTGTAACTCTGCAGCTGACGGAGCTGTTGCTGCCTCCAATTTTAAACGTCTAGCCTCCTCTCTCTCATGGCTAACCCTCTCGAGGGTTTCCAAGAAAGAAATATGCGTATCCACTTTTAGGGTCCCACCCATCCAGCGGACTGCCCTACCCAGTTTGATCCCGAACAGGGTTGGGTTCATGGGCTCATACAAGGTGACTAGATAGTCACACATGGTTAATTGATGCAACAAAGCCATGGCTCCAGCATCGCAAACACAAATATCCCTCACGGATGCTGCCATGAAGGCCGGATCAGAGATGGGCTCTCTGTCCTCCTGTGTAAAATGGATTAACATCCTGAAGGGGTGTACCCTCCATGTGGCATCTCCATCTACAGCACTTACCCCTTCGCCTGGAGTGCCTGTACTGGCATCCATTTCCCCCTTGCCCTCAGAATGGTATGTCACCTCCGTTGACATCATTTGTTCCTGTGACCTTGAGCCAATATTCCCACAATTATTAAATAAAGTGGTGGTTAATTTAGGGAGAAACCTTGGGTGTGCTATTACAACTCTATTATGTACTCGTCTATAACGTTTTTCATTCAAGCAAATTCATCTAGATGTTAAGAATATACATGCAAAACTAATTACACGGTTCGGATGATTTACTGCCCAAACTGCTTGTCGAATCATGCAAGTCATCTTGATGTCATGCCGACTGGATCTTTCTTCATCTGGACACAGTTGTCTTCGAAGATTTTACATGGATAACGCTATAAATTAATCATTTACTCTCGCTACCAATGTTTGCACAAACTGTTCGTTAGGTCCCAGACCACAACTTTGTCCATACCCAGTCCCTTTGCACACAGGACAGGGTGTTCTACTAGGTACCCCAAGGTAGCTAGTGTTCAGTGTTTAATAGTTCATGAGGAACACAGTTGCCCACATACTTGTGAAGACTTGGTCTTCTTTCTTCAACCGATCAATCATCCGCCTACTGAATCATATTCCTCGCTGCTGTGACCTGCTGTGAGTCTTGAATCGAGCCACTCTCAGCGCTCTGTGAGACCTCGTGTTTCTGTGACCCGCAGCACCGCCTGATCGTCTACCTGATGATGCCTCTCGATGCTCCGGCAGAGGGATAAGCCTTTCTCAATTTATGACTTCTTTTCTGTTCACTCGTCACAGCGTGGGTCCCTTATTGGGTGCCAGTTTGTAATGTTTCGCTAATCTCGGTAATATCTCTTAGCATAGAACGGCATTGTAGCATTTTCTGAAGGTTCGGACCCACGTCTTAATGCAACAAAGTGAATGAAGCAATGGTTTTGACAGTCAACTCCTTTATTATACTGAATGAAGATTCCAACATAAACGATAGATGTGAATAACACTGTGTAATGGCAATGGATAATAATAGTCAAGTGTTCTGCAAATGCTTTTGGTTCTGTAAACCGATACTTCTCCATTAAAACACTATTCTGCTGTTACTTGTAGTGATATGTCTTTATTTAGTTACTTTATTATTTATCTGACTTTCCCATTATTTTGATATGTAATTCATGGATATTTACCTGTAGCACCACCAAGTATTTCTTAGGAACATACAAATGGAGTTACTTCCATGAGCCCTTTGATCCCTCTGGTTTGGAACCCCCAGGCCCTTTCTTTTGTATGATTGGCTGTTTGTTATGGTCACGTGATCTTATGACGTCATCAGTGACGTCACTTCCAGTTGTGTACATGTGCCTTTTCCCACAATGCCGATGAAGATCTCCCGCGATATAGTTTATTTGTCATATCGTTACATTAATCTATCATTTAAGAATGTAAGTTGAAACTTAAAATGTAAAATTGTCAACAAATACGTCAAGTGTAGTTGATTTCATTATTTCATGTGTTAAATTTTCTAAAACTACACTCCTCCCCGGATATATCGATATCGCTTATATCGATATCCCGCTTATATCGATACAATCTCCAGCAGTCAGTC
>JBCAUI010507984.1:0-12767 GCA_038406195.1 Haplosyllis anthogorgicola | reverse complement strand
TGCTTAGTGCCGTAACACTAGCGTCCGCCGTGCGACGACTAAGAACGAAATACGGGACGAACCGAGTCTGACACATGTAAAATTTGAACAGAATTAGTGAAAGTTTATTTTCAATGTATTTTAATAGGATTTTGCCAAAAGTGGATGATAATGGAGGCATTTGGAAAAATTTTGCCCAAATTTGCTCCCACTTAAAATTGATTATTTCCTCCTATTTGAAAACTTTTCAATCAATCTTTTTGAAATTGTACACCATATTAAGGCATTGTTCATACTTCATGTATGAAGTTTAAGATTGATTGATGCATTTTAGGGGAAATTATCTGAAAAAAAAACCACCCGGTACAAAACTTTGAGGATGAACTTACAAGTTCTTTGTCTGAAGGTACTCGAGACAAGTAATCGAGCAGCTCGTTGTTTGGTATGGCGTTAGGAGCTCTTAATTTCTTCGTGAACTTGTTGATACCTGCAAATAAACGAAACAATTTTATTTTGCACAAAGCGTTAATCTCAGATACGTAAGGTCGTAGATTTAAGTCTTTTTTCATAACAATGATCGTTAGTCTGTACCGTGACCATACCCAAAAGGGCTTGTAACACATAAAGGAGAGACTTACCCCAAGCCAGAATAATATAACGTATAGGCACATTGTAAAGCACCATTGTTGCTATAGACAGAACAATAAACGCCAGCCATGATAACCAGGGCACCGTCCAGTTAAAAGTGCTGAAATGTAGAAAAGAAATTTAAGTACAGATAAATCCTAAAATGCGCTCATCATTCAGACAATCATTCACTCAGCTGGTACTATTTGCATTGAATGTATCAATATGGTAAGAAACCGTATCAATTTGGTAAGAAACTCTGCCACATACTTTTTAACCCTTTCGCCCATTGACGCTACCATGTCCATACCCTCTTGAACCTGCAGGCATACATCTTGTATTTGTTGTAACTTCTCTTTAAAACTCTTCTTCTCCTCCTGGAAAGACAAATGTTGATTAAGTATATTTAGCTCAATTCTTAGTTTAACAAACACGTTTTTAAACAAAATTTATTTATCCATAAACGGTAATGCTGGTCAACACTGAAAGCAAGAAATGAAAATTAAATACACTGAACTACAGTATACTTTGTACTGCCTGAACATCTAATAATATCTTTAGCATTAAAGTGTGGTGCTTTCACTTTTATCCATTTGTACTTTTGTGCTTATTTTATTAATGTAAAAGGGTGACACCAGTATTATAATAAACTAACTTAGATATTATTAAAAAAGATACACTATGAGACGGTTTAAAGTAGAACTTTTCGTACAACAAACACGGCATGATTAATTCCATAGATAATAATTTTATCAACAAATGGGGCTGAAAATAAATGAATTAGTTTCTTTCTCTTTGCTGAATTAATATATTTTAAAATGGTAATATCTGGTGCTAGTTACAATCAGGGAAAATAACTACATTATTAAGATAGGTCATGAATCATAAGGATCTTAAACACTAACACTATATACAGAATACGATTTTAAAATATTTTGCTTCTCTCAAGAGCAGTTACAATGTCCATTTAAGAGTACTGTAGAGTACTTTGATAAGCTTTCTTTGTGATAGTAAGGCATAGATTTCGGCATAGGAATACATCGCTTCTTAATGTATTATACCGTGTAATTCAGCTGCAATATTAAATATTTTCAAGTACTCAAAAATGATACGAAGATCATATTAGTAAGGAAGTATACATTTAAATTATGTTAAAGTGTAAAAATTAGTTGAAATCAATACACGGCAGTAAGACTGAGAGAGACAGTGTCACGTGACAAAAAAGCCACATCAGCGTGACAAGGTCCCATACTAACTTTACGCTTGGGTTCAGTGCCGTCATGGGAGGTTCCCGGAGTAGAGCTATTCTTTACTTTCTGCAATTAAAATTTTATTTATTTGGTCACAACTGGCCATACGGTGTCTTCACCTCTAAGTGGAATACTGTGCACAATATTTGTCTGGTAAAGAATTTTCCTTTGGCTACCAATCAGTCCGTGAGCACCGAAACAAGTGCTCATGCAAAACGTACTGTACATTTGTGAAATGGAACTTTTCATTAGAATTGGTGACGTTCAATCAACAGAGGTGTTCACTCAGTTTCACCAACACAGCATTCGAGATCAACTACTAACTTTACGCCTGTTTTTGTTCTCGTCAGTTGATCTTCCCAGCGACTCTCTCCTCTTCTACAAGAAACGTGCTAGCTTTAAATTACCTGTACCCAAATACATGTACCGTACTGAGTCCAAAAAGACTTCGTGAATCACAAGTCATTTTGGAGACATTTCGCGTTCATGTATAAAATAACCGACAGAACATATCGAATAATTTCTTACGACTTGGTAATTAATACAAAAACCGCTACCGGATTCCCAGTGCTGTGTTGAAATTAAATTTTAATGGTTTTTTTGTCCAACCGGTTCGCCGTCACTTCAGTAGATTCATGGCTTGACAGATTCAGTGTGCACAATTCAGAAACACGACTTTATGTATGTACATTTCAAACACGACAAGACAGGTATATCTGTGCTGAATATTCAAAGAATCCAAGAAATTCAAACATGTAGTATTATAAACTGTCAACCATCTAAAAGGAAGGCACTTTTTAGTGTAAATGGAATAAAACTTTAACAGATTTTCACCCAGTTCTGACACAACTCTTACCTTTTGTGCACTTTTCCCCTTAAATGTAAAGAAATTTATCTTTGGCATTACATACATCTACTTGACTATTTTAACTGATATTCTAATAATAAAAGTGCTTTATTAAAACAAGAAAAATAAAACACATTTGATTAAGCTAAAAGTATACACCGAGCAATACTTAATGCCAAATTAGAGTCAATACCAAACGCTCAGTACGTATGAATTATTCTATGACTTACGAAGCAGACTAAACTTTTGTAACTTAACTAAGTTATTTTTTTTAGTGAAATTGTTTCTGCTCATTATCAGTTCGCTCATCATAGCCTTTTTCTAACCAAAAGAGACCTTGGAGTCGCAGGAGTACTGTGTCATGACTAAATAAAGTTTTCAGACAATCAAATTTCTGGGGCATTTACTAATCCTTAAAACTCGTGACAGACTGACACCAGGAACGGACCATAGTGATTGCGTTTACTTAAACTAATCTGGAATAAATAAGATTTGGCGGGTATTCTGCCTCTCTAATTTCTCACATGTTTATGCTCGTCATTTTCGATCGGAGAGTGGGTTCCTGGTGGTTTGGCTCCCTTTGAACACTATGACTCTTTAGACTCGACGCCTGCGACACAATGCTGTGCCTCTTTGAAGAATGGTGTTCATTTTGGATACTATGCCTCTTTTGGCTATGTTTAAAGTGGTGGTGGTGGTGGCAATGATTTATGCTTTGACCATTTTCTCTGTAAACCACAAACCACAATACGTTTAAATAATAAAATAATAAATACAAAGAAATGAGTACACAAATACCAGTGTTAGATAGACTGCAGTCCTTTTAATGCATTAGTAAACCTACTACTTCGATCTACTTTGTCCCTTTAACGAAAGTATAAAATCTAACTGAATGATAGTTTGTAAGTGTTAAAAGAAACAAAAAAGTGCAACAACTTCAGTAATTTCTATGCAAATCATTTAATAATTTAGGTATTTAAACTTTGAAAGAGCTTCCGTGAACATTTACAGTAAAGGTGTCTTGTTTGGATCAGATAAAATAACAAAATAACCATAAACCGAAATACACCGGATATAAAGTCAAGCCCAGATTTAGTGCTTCAAATTATAACAATGACCAATTATCATATGTTTTAACAATTGAGGACTTGAATTTTAACTAAATAATTTAAGGAACGTTTTCACTTTGTTCAAAGCAGAACAGTGGATGCAAAGGCGGAGAAATAGATGGAATGGATTCAAAATTCTGAGGAAATATTTTGAAATTACCTTCTGTTTAAGTCGAGCAATCAAAATAGGAAAAGATTACATGAATTTGAATTTTGCACAATATTTTAATATTTATGTTATGATAATAATAACTGATAAATGTTTAGCATTAGTTTCTGTATTTCCTATATATTTATGTAAATTTTAATTAAAGTTTCTAGTGACACAGCAAAAAGTTTGGATAATGTAAAAGTCGAAATCGGATGAAAACAAAAGACTGGCGTGTAATTGGGAGTTACCCGTGTATGTTTGTGTAAAGAAACTAAGTGATAGACGTAAAATATTAAGTAATTTACCTTGTTCTGTTAAAATCAAAAAAAATCAGGGTAAAGTATTTAAGTTTTATGTCCCTTTCGTTTGATTCACTTTATATAGAAATACGAACTTTGATTATCCATCTCAAAATGAGACCAATTTGGACTTGGATGGAGGAATGGCATTCCGTACCAAAATGTAAATGGATAATTAAAGTAGAGCTCATTTTTCTGACATCTGGATACACGTGCAATTACTATATTCTAATTGTGCCACTACACACTATGAATTTGGTGCGCATTTTATCCTACATCACGACCTGAACACGGTTATACACGTACATTTCCTCATGCCATTACCTAAACTAATACGTTTTATTTTTGATCTACCATACAACAAGTATATTATGCAAAATAATTTCAAGTAACAAGTTACATTTAAAACCAAGGAAATTTACCTTGTCTTTGTCGTCCTCTTCTTCATCGTCTTCTTCATCTACATATTCCTGGACAAACCAGAAAACAAAACATTAGATTGATGGTAGTTTTGGGAGACACATGATGGATGTAATTGTTAAATTTCAGATTCTGCATCAGAGCTACAGTAGTACTGTTCGTCTAGTTACCATTTGATAAGCTATTCATTTAGAGTCACTTGTACGTTTTCTAACGGAATAAGATATAAACTTACATCCTCATCTCTATCTTTCATGAGGTTCCCGACTATATGGACGACTAGCAGATTCTTTAGGAAGATTATGAGCAGTGTAATTGGAAGCATATATAACTCAAAGTTCCACACGATTATCAAAAATACCTGAAAAAGATGTGTACATGTACTCATATTTATATTTCACGAACATGACAGACTAACTAAACTGATTTTTTATTTCATGTGTTAATTGAGTATAACAAATAGTATTTTGTGTGAATGCATCTAAAATCTAAAAACAAGTAGCTTTCACACACATTAAAAATATGAGAAACTCAAGGTAAACAAAGATTAACAATGCATCAGTGTTATCTCCAGGCAACAGAACACTCACAGCAAATGCAGTAATACTTCGAGGTTTGGATTCCCAGTCGAAGCAACTCTGTATAAATTTGCCCGACTCCACTCCAGCCTCGACGATTTTGGACACTCGGTCTATATTACGTTTCATCACCTGTAATACAACATAACCGGTAAGGGACGCAACCTGACCTGCCTTTTTTGCATTTTCTTTAACAGTGTCTAAAATTGCTTTCGGTTCTTAAAAAGTTTATGTCAGATCAGTCAGTGTGTCGCAAAATTTCCCTTGAATGACTTTTAAATCATAATGTCGCAATCTTTACACATTTGTAGTTGTGGTAAGCATTCAACTTTATGGACAAGTTTTGTACTTACAGATATTTTGAACTTGGGTTCAGGTTGCATATATTTTTCCTCCCTTGGATTGAAGGTTCGAATTGCAGCTTTGAACTAAAATCACAAACATATATAAATACTTGAAAAGTATGAAATAAGTATGAAATTGTAACATTTTAAACAACATGTTAAAACTTAAATTTATGATATTGGTAAATGGTAAATAATGATTTGAACAGTAACCCGTATCCCTTACAGGAGAATTTCTGAATATTTTCTCAACTATAAAATATTAATTGTTTTATTATTCAGTAACGGATCTTAATATCCCTCTCAATGCTACAGGTATTTCTTCAATGACAGCTCGAGGTAAATCCTTCCAAATGTAACTGACAGACCACATTTATTTCCATAAGATCCGTATTCTGAATGGCCACAGGCAAACTGCACTCAACACGCACTCACGCAATCAAAAAGTTACATGCTACATATTGAACTAAAGTAAGTAAAGTTAAATTAAGAAAGTAAGTGTAAATTAAGAAAAAATAACATTAAAAGATGAAAGCAGTGGACTAAAATGTGCAAAGGTTGAAGCGTGAAACAATTCTTCGCCATTTTCCAGTTGTAGGCACTTGTGGTAACCAACGATCTATTCTATAAGGCACCTTCATTTGTGAAGTCCTTTGCAGGGTAATTTATAGTTGTCCTCTAGCTTGTTATTAGCGATTCGTAAGCTAAGCGTTATTTTGAATCTTGTTCAGTAGCATATTGTTATGATCTTAAATTTTTGGTGAACACACTGTAGTCTATTGTAACCGTTTGTTGAGTGTCCATTGGGGTATCAATTGCGATATGACTGCTGACACAAGTTCAATTAACTCCAAAACCACACAGAATTAGTTAATTAATTCCCTGATACCAAATCTATGTGATAAGGTTTTAATATTCAACTATTTTAAGATGTTAGGAAATCCGTATGCCATAATTATCTCACATGGTTAAATATAACGTCCAATTCGAGCATTATTGCACCCTTAGAGCGACCAATGTTCTTTTTATCCTTCAGTTGGAACCATCGCTTTTCACGTCGTTTCACCTACAATTCCATTGGCAGACAAGTAGGTGAATAACAGTCTGTTAGCATAATTTATTTCAGGTAAGATTTTAGAGCTGGTTATGATCGCCACTGGAGTTCCAGTCTTCCCTTGACCTGTTAATATGTCCATGCCAAAAAGCTGTTAAATGTGGGTTAAAAGAATCGGCCGGGATGGTTGTAATTGGCCGCAGTCTTTACTGAAATTAAAATTATGCAATGCTGATGCATTCTGACTGTGACTTTATTTCAGTCTTTTTCTTTTTTCAACGAAATCCTTACTTTGACATTTTTCGTGCATTTAGTGTATTTAGAATTTTGATGTACAGTCACAATACATGGTCTTATACCTATTAATGCAAACAAAAGTTACAACTTAAGGAGATATAAAGTCATAACTTAAGTGGTGGAAAATAAATAAAAGTCTAACAACTACAGTGACAGATCCAGGTTGAATATAATTTTATCACAAAGAAGTTCCAAGAAGGACGATTGTTAAGATTTTCATTACGGATAGATGTTCGTTGAAATCAATGATAAGAATCGATCTGGATCTACCACCAAACTACAAGACTAAACTACATCGGTGCCACGATTCGCTACAAACAGAAGACCTCAGCACCCTCTGGTGCCGCACAAATTCAGACGCCATCTTGTTGGGGCTTCATGCATTTTCTTACATGATTATATATGAAGTCGCATTCTATTTGAATTCCGCCTTTCGATCGACCCTGAAATTTCTTGTCTTTTAAGGCATACCATCGTCTCTCGCCATTCTTAATCTACAAAATAATTCTATGACATTTATTTACGTTATTAAAGCAGACAAAATCTGTACATTGACTTCAATTCGTTGCAAAATAAAATCCTTTAAATATGATAGGGAAATTTTGAATTGTAGCAAGTTTTTAAAGTTTTCCTCTGCATAACCCAAAATGAAAAGCCAAGGTAACTTTTTTCTGCTAAACCAAAGTATGCACATGTCTACAAAAATGAACCAACAGTTTCTTTTGTGAGAACTTCGAACATATTAAAAGCTATCATCCTACCTCCTATGAAACTGAAAATACAATTAACTATTTATTTGCTTTAACCTGCAAGCAGTTTTTTAACCTTTTTGCATGTTTATTTTTACCCGTGGGTAACTCCATTCAAATAAATATTTTGAAACAATGAAGCTTTTTCTTTTTTCATCTGTTCAATTACATATCTTCGATGCAAATTGAAAAGAAAACTAACCACAATGGTAAAATATATGAAATACCTTGAGTATGGGAATGGCAAGTTTGCCGAGGAATTCAGCTTTCTTGTCCCTGTCTTCATCATAGACACTGACTTCAAGTATGGAATGAATATCCTTCACATTGCTGGAACAATGGAATACAATAAAAACATAACGTTCCAAACTAAGCTTGTGTCTCAATAATTCATAAAGTTCAGAAATGACGGGTACTTACAAGGTAAAGACCTTTCCCCATTCCGGACACAGAGTTTTGTACTCAGTCTGCGTCTGTAAGCGGGAGTTGACTAGTTCTAACACGCAAAATGGATCACTCTTTCCCCCCAAATCGGCAGCTATCAAGTTCTGAGCTTTTATCACTAGAAAAAAACAAGCAAAGTCTCATGTTTTGTGACAACTTTTATCACAAGTTTGCATGCATGATCTTGGCTTCCACTTCCGTTGGATGAATTTATCACAAAACAGTTTGTACAACCTTGTCAACGGAAAATTTGACAAATGTCTATTTTACTTATAAATAGAAGGTTCGATTCTGTCACGATGCTGACACTCTGACTTTAATAACCTTTAGAAGGCAGACGAATATTCTTGCAGCTCTATATGTTGGAATAACATGAGAGTATTCCATTTCTAATTTTTTTAGATTGGGGGAAAGGGGGTATTGAATGTAGGGGTGGGTAAAGAATTGGGGTGTATGTTATTTTTTGTGAGGGAGGGAGCTATTTTTGTGGGACGGGCAGTAGAAAATTATTTTGTGAGATCAGTTGGGGAAGGGGTTAATTTCTTTCTTGTTATAAAAATTTTGAAGACTGAAACTTGCTTAAATTGTTCATACATCTTAAATGTGCAAAGTGTGGGTTTTTTCTAGTTTAAATAAAAAAATACCTTTAACTTGCAGATAGCCGACATCCTTGAGATTCTTGAAAGAATTAGCGAGACCCTGAATATGAAAATATATACTCTCATCAAATTTTGATTCCAGTCTATGTCGTTGATTGACATCGAAACTTTAAAATAAACCTACCTATTGTGGTGTCACTTATTGTACTTCAAAACCAATCACGACTCTTCGTGCAGACAATCATATCCAATGATTGAAACATCTACCACTGGATATTCACAAGGAGAAGAGCTTTTCTAAATATAATGCTATGAAACGGTACCTAAGTCCAGAACCGTACTGATACACATCTTTTAAATTTCAAGTCAGTGTAAGAACTAAATTACTGAATATTATGTTCTTTTTCACAATTTGTATCACTGTTAGACACTGAATTTAAAATGACTAATTAACAGTACTTACATATTTTCTGATGACGTCCTCCCGCTCCCGAGGGTTAGGGGTGTAGTTCGCCAGGTCGGAGATGGACTCTCCTCCGGACGTCCCACTGATTGTCACCAGCAATTTGATGTATCCCGCCCCGTCCTCCAGAGGCTGATCTAATGCGTGCGTTGTCTCGCGGCCAAGTTCTGCCAGGTTGATCACAGCTCTAAAATAATAAATTAAAACATTTAGACGGACTCTGTCAGCTTTTCCTTGGATGACCTGCATACTAATTAATTCAAAAACTCTTTACATATTCCAGGCTGGTTCTACTTTGATTGCGTATTGTTTTATGATAAACGCTCTCACATGATTTTGTACGGCAACAATTCATACTCGCTGAGAAAAGGCAATATATTATTATGTCATAGAGCTCAGGATAAACTAAGCGTGATGTTGCTCTACATAGAACAAAGTAACTACTGCCTATTCAATAATGTGGAATCGTTCAAAATACGATGGCGCTTCTACGAGGACGATCAATCATCCTTAAAAAACACAACAGCAGCACAATCCTATTATGGCTCTTCGTTTACAGCGTTTAGATCAAGGGAAAAGTGGTTTCCGACACGTATGTAAATAGAATCACTGGCTGATGATAATAACTACACAACAAGTTATGTTACTAAGCAAAATTGCATACTAATGTTTGTGAGAATTTCCAGTAATTGCTCTCTGTATTTCAGATATTTTTTTCAGAAGTAGTTTGTAACCGTAGTTCCACGCAGCCTTTACAGTAAGAACCATATTTTCTCACTCAGATAAACTGTTACATTACTGTTTAATGTACAGTAACTGAGTTTTCCAATTTTCTGTAATAAGCCACTATTCTGACGAGACGAAGGCCCCTTTAACCTACCTGCCCATGATGTCGTCTTTACCGGTGGTGTCGTGGTCCCACACGGAAAGCTCCAAATGACTAGTGTGATCGTCGAACATGTGCAGGTCAAACTGTTCCAGCCATCGTGGGTTCAACGTCTTTGGTTTGTACTGCAAGTAAAGAGTTAAGAAAAAGGCTACATTAGTTCAAGTATCACTATGTCGGCGTTTGATAAACTGCATTTTAAAAAACGTTAATGAAAATAGTATACTGCATGGGAAACATACTCTTGTAGTCATGTCGCATTTTGTGGAATGATTCCTTGACAAATTTTTAACATCCACACTGTTTGCAGTTACAAAGGTCCAATCTGTTTCTCTCTTCAACACAATCACTTTATGAGCTAGAATCACTTTAACGTAATGGAAAAGTTAACAACCCAAGGTGCTTTTCTGCATTATCCCTCATTGAAGGCTGTGTACTGAAGGTCACCTTGGGGCCGCAGAACAATAATGAATTGAGTTTTTTTCTACATAGAGCTATCGAGTATGGGGAAGAAACACGAGTACTGGACAAGAGAAATAATTGAGTGCAATAGGGACTTGTGTGGTCCTATTTTGTGTTCATAGGGCGCATGTAAAACTGCTGATGGAAGAATGGTGTTGCTTGGCATTGATTAATTCTCTCCCCTGTGAGAAGTCCTATTTCGTGTAAATCTATGTCCTGTTTCCGATGGTGAAATGTCAAAAGGCACCGAAAGAAACACATTTTCTTTAGTACATCGACAAAGATGGTTCTTTTTTTAAACGGTCGTTATTTCACATGTTACATCAGGACATCATAGACTTACAAAATTGACATACTATTGTGTCTGTACTTCACATGATGACTCCATTTGCCACCGAATTGAAACACTGAACACGCATATCAGAACATAGGGGTATCCAATTGCAAATGTACATTGACACTTTTGCCATCATTTTACAACTTACATTACACTTTAATAAGCGCACATCCTGAACAGAATACATTAATCGAGTTGACGGAAAATTATAACGTTCGATGTAAGCCGCAGCTGAGGTAAGACTGATGAAGCTGTTCACCATCAAATCTAATTAGGTGCCTTTCGAAAAAAGGGCTAATACTAATTCACTGCAGACTTTTTTCTAAATTCAGTAATTACATTATTCTGCTGAAGAAAACTGTTAGAGAAAATTAACACTGTTCTGTACAGGAATTGTAAAAAGAATGATTAAAACGCTCCTTTCGAACTGACATAAATGAGTTTCCTTTGCATTCATTTCATTTTTAACAAACACCCCTGTATCAACTTCTTTCTTCCACTTTTGCACCTGGAGGGACCGGACGGTAAAGAAAACTAATCAATTACTTACTTTGCTTTTATATTTTTCGTTGCCGAGTCGAAATTTGACGTAAGGATCTGAGAATCCGTTGTCGTCCATGGCCAGCAGGTTGTGTCCCTCAACTAGCACCACGGTGACCACACTCGACCAAATCTGCGTCTTCAACTTTTTGGCTGTGTCGCCAATCTTCATGGTCTTCTTGAAATACTGAAATACCAATCAAAGGTGTTAAGACATATTACGTACAAAATTTATATTTACTGGGACAAAAATTACTTAGAATTGTTATTCCAGTAATTAAGATTTTATCTACTGGCTTAAAGAAATACAATGAAAGGTCACTGCGACAATTATCATTTGATTAGTTGGTTTCGGGATGCAAATCTACACATTGAAAACTGAACCCATTATCCGCTGCAGAAGCGTTAAAATATGTACAACAAACAAATTTGATACGAGTAACAATACAAGATGCGATAATAAATTAACCAATTTCCAAATAAGTAAATTCCTAAGACATACCATTTTTGAATAAAGTTAACAAGCACTAACGATCAATACTCAGGCAAACGTAGTGAATATTTCGTTTAAACACGATCAATAGAAACATATCATTTACAGTTTGATTTTCAATAAGAAGAGAGACATTTCCATCAAGACAGACGTCTTTGGTAAGAAAATCCTTCCACTGTGAAAATAATAGCTCGAGAGCAGAGAGGAGGCAATGCTGTAAAGCAGCAAAAGCAACGATCGAGTAGTCGAGAAAGGCACAAAGTAGGCCAGACAAGCGGAAGATAGAAGTTTACAACAGGACTGACAGAATAGCACATGTTCAGGAAAGAACGCATTGTCGTCGTCAGCATTTTTCATGCCAAAGCAATAAAATTTTATCCCACAACCTATGTCACCATGCAAGTCATATATTATCTAATTTACATCCATGAAATGACTGCACATTTTATAGATTCTGAAGTTACGATACCAGAATACAAATAGATCTGTAGATCTATATATATACTAGGTAATCAAGTTGTACAATCCATCGCATATGCCGACAGCAGTCACGATTAATCTTTAACGGGTAAAAATCCGACCGCTGTAATGATCTGTATCCTGTATCACTATTAGCCGCATGAAAACTTGTAGTGTCTAGGTATGGCACCTGCATACACGGCCTTCACCCCCAGCACACCCTTACCAGCCTAATGGTCAGCCTTGACCTTCACCCACCGCTATGGCCCAGGCCTATGAATATGCATTATCCAAGGGTCACAACCTTGACCTATATTCCACCTATATATAATAGCTCCCTGCCTGCCTTCAGGCAGTGCACACTAGACCATCCCCATGCA
>JBCAUI010507973.1:0-12773 GCA_038406195.1 Haplosyllis anthogorgicola | reverse complement strand
GGAGGACGCTGCTGAAGCTACAGCGACTAAAGTCAAAGAAGAGAAACTCATAGATTCACATGCAGAGGGAGTAGTCGAGAAGGGGATCGAACCAGACCCCAGAACCCACCTGATCGAGCTCCCAAAGAGAGATGTGGTCCTCCAACAGGATGACTGGAGGACCACACAGACACCTGCAGGTATGCAGTGCACCTGTGATATATGGTGGGGATGGGAACTATCATCCACCATCCCCACACCAGTGGAATGATCGGGTTGTGCTCAACCTGATACAGATCAAGGAACCCAATCTGCAAGAAGTGACACTATTAGATGGGACCCATGCCCTGTTGTTCTTTGGGCAGTGGGTCTGGAATGAGGGGCTGTTGCAACATGAAGCAGAACAAGTCACAGTCTGCCTTTCAGTGGGTCAGTGTGACTGGATCAGCCACCAGATGGAACTTATCACCACAGAGTTACCTGTAATGGCAGCAAGAAGAGCCACTGCCCATCAAATAGGTGAGGTCAGGGACCAAATCCAGAAACTGAAGTCGAACCAGCCACAGAGGTTGTCTGGGGAACTAGCTCCGAGGGTCAGGTCAGAGCTGCCCAGGGTCGGCCAACCCAGATGAGGGCCTCCAGATCCAGTTACTGACTCTGACCCAGAAGATGGCCTAGTAGGTGCCAATGCACCTAGCATGGGTGCAGCCAGAGTGGATGAGATGGAGCATTCAGCTTTGAAGAGGGTCAGAAACCCCAACCCAGACCTCATAAGGGAAAACCAGCAAAGGTGGAGCTGAAGGTGGGTCAGAGACAAGGCCTGGGTTGGCCCCACTGACTGCCTCTGTCACCCTCCCCTCTCCTGATAGGTGGGGTGGAGAATCTGACTCAGTCACCTCCTACACTTCTGATGCCATGACGATCAGCCATGCTAGTCAACAGAGTCAGGGTCATTGAAGGAGCCATAGCCACATCCACCTGGGGAACCTGAAATTAGCACCCTCTGACTGCCTCAAGTACCACAGTGGCCTAAATCATTTGGCAGAACATAGTGAAGGGTCATCAGTGGTCAGGATATAAGGATATGGTGATCGTGTCCGATATGGGTAGTGCAATCATGGACCTGCCCGGAGCCACTCGGGTCACCAAGGAATTGATGGTGGCTGGCATGTTCCAACATTTGGATGGGTTCTTCAAGGTGTCTGGAGATTTTGATCAGCTCATACAGGAGCTGTATGCCATGCAGTAGTGACCCTGTGAACCCAGTTGTTTGCAGCTTGACTGAGTGACATGGTACAGATAATCCAGAATGGGCACCTTCATAAGCTGTCCCTGGAGGTGGCAGACCAAACAGCCTGTGATCACCTGTATGGTGGGCTGAGGGAAGACCTGAGGTCTTCTCTGTCCTTCGTGTGATGAGAGCTCACAGATCACACATTTGACTCCATTTTGGAGATCATAAAGATGAACAAGGGAGTGGATAGGCCTTGTGCACATTATGCAGACAACAATCAGCCTGACCATGTGAGGTCAGGTGGACAGGACAGCTGGCCACAGGCAAGTATCCATGTGGGAGCGACTCTCAATCCCAATGGGGAAGTGCAGCAACCCCCTCCCGACTCCAGTGGTGAAAATGACCCCAAGAAGGATTCAATGTCTGAATCGGGCAAATGATAGATAGGGCAGAGGGAAGACAGTGATGCTGCTTCAACTGCAACTCTACCAACCACCTGATTCATGACTGTCCTGATCAGAACCCTGTCCGGAAGGTAAATTTAAATAGGACAGGGGGTGAGAAGCAGGGAGGACAGACCCCCCCAGAAGCCACTTGACTGCAGTCCAATGACAAGTCACCCAGATGACCTGGTCCCCAATTAAGGGCTAGCTGTGGCAGAGCTCCCTTGATCAACAAAGATGCATTTGGATGCTGGGTGGGGAGAGACATGGTCAGTCATGTCAGGGTGGATGGTGCGGCCTGTTTTGCACTGATACACAGGCTCGACCGTCAACCTGGTGACACCCAGATACATACAATGCCAGGGACTTCATGTCTTCCCTCTCACTGACTCATGCGCAAGCAGGCAGCTCTACATGAATGGGATGGGGGCAGAGGACCAATGTCACTGCCTATGTCATCATCTAAATAAAGTTGATGGGGTGTCCAGGTTCGATGAGGACCATGTCGCACTGGTTCTCAAGAGTGAGTCAGAGTTCACAATGTGGGCGCCAGTTTGACTGAGCACCACCACAATAGATCGGGTCATGCAGGTCATAAAAGAAAGTGAGATCAATGAGCTAGCTGTTCCCTGAGCTAATGCCTGGGTCAGCACACTGTTGCAGGCTCACTTAGCAGATCTGACCCCCAAAGATAAAGAGGAGGCCAATAGCCTCATGGAGATCAACCCTATGGACTACGAAGAGGTGGTCTGGGTGGCAAAAGACATCAAGCTGCCACCATTTACTCAAGTTGCAGTGGAGGGACAGGTTAAGACCCTCTTCACTCAGGCACGGCTCAAGGTAGTGACTAAAGAGCTGCTGGAGGGAGATGGGTGACCCCCCTCAGGAACCCAATTCTGGTCAACCATATGCTACATGCACATGGGTTCAGACAAAGTTACAGTCATCTTGGAAAACACCACAGCAGCCACGACCAATATCAAGAAGGGTGAACCCCTGGCCAGAGTTGTGACAGCGAATATCATCCCTGACAAGTACATCCTGCCAGGTGTGATAGAGCAACTAGATGAAGAACTGGGCATCAAGAGGCTGGATCCCAAATCTCACCTAACTGATGAGGAATGATGTGAGAAGGTTATGGAAAAACTTGATTTGATGGGTCTTGATAACTGGCTGGATGCACTTGCCAAAAAAGCTAAAGCTTTGTTACAGGAATTTCACAATGTCTTCTCCCTAGGAACACATGAACTGGGGTTGACAGACACAACTGAACATGAGATAGTGGTGGATGTCAAGATGCCCATCAAGGAATGGTTCAGGCAGATCCCACCTCATATGATAGATGAGGTTCAAGAGTACCTGCAGACCATGCAAGAAGCAGGGGTGATCAAACCCAGCAAGAGTGCTTGGAGCAATGCCATGGTCCTCATCCAGAAGAAGGATGGTGGCCTGAGGTTCTGTATTGATTTTTGGAAGCTGAACAAACACACCAAAAAGGACTCTTACCCATTGCCATGTATCCAGAAGACCCTGGACTACCTGACCAGAGCCAAGTTCTTTTCGAGCTTCAACTTCCTTTCAGGCTTTTGGCAGGTACCAATAAGTCCCAGTTTGAAGAAGTACACGGCCTTTATGGTTGGGCATTTAGGCTTCTTCAAATGCAAACGCATGCCCTTTGGACTGTGCAATGCACCTGCTACGTTCCAATGTTTGATGCAGAACTGCCTAGGTGAACTGAACCTCACATTCTGCCTAATCTATTTGGATGATGTCATAGTACACTCCAAGATGGAGGAAGAACATCTGGTCCATCGTAGGGCAGTACTGGAGTGATTCCAACAACACAACTTGAAGTTGAAACCTTCCAAGTACCGCCTGTTTCAGACAGAAATCATTTTCCTTGCACATCATGTTTTGGTGTCAGGGATCTGGCCCAGCAAGGCCAATCTACGTGCCATAGCAGAGTTCCCCATGCCAAAAAACTACACAGTGATCAGGTCATTCACCAATTTGGCAGGTCACTACAGATGCTTCATCAAAAACTTCTCAAAGGCAATGGCACCACCAAGAAGAAGGAAGCATCAAGCTCTCATGACAGGCACAGGCAGCATTCTGGGAGTTGTGGACTACACTCTTGAATGATCCAGTCCTTCAGCTGCTGCAGTTTGACCGACCCTTTCTCTTGCACATGGATGCATTGAAGGATGGTCTAGGAGCTGACCTGGCACAGCAGGGTGATGACAGCCAGTGGCACCCAGTTACCTATGGCAGTAGGTCGTTAAGGCAATCCAAACACAATTACCACTCCAGCAAGTTGCAGTTCTTGGCATTGCTGTGGGCTGTGATGGATAAATTCAAGGAATACCTGAGCTATCAACCATTCACTGTCTGGACTGACAATAACCCATTGATGTATGTGATGTGGACTCCAAACTTGGATGTGACTGGACACCGATGGGTGGGAGTGCTGACATCATTCAGATTCTCACTAGAATACATCAAGGGGAAAGAGAACCATGTGGCTGACACCCTGAGTTGACAGACTGAAAGGCTCTGGAAGGAGGAAGTGAAGGCTATCCTTGACAGGGTTGGAGTCGGTGCACTGACCAAGCAGAGACACACATGTTGTGCCCAGAGGACATGGCCACTGATGAACCCATTGCATTCCAAGCTAGGATGAAGGACAACCCTGCCATTGACTGGGTGGAGGCCAAGTCATAGGGCGAACTACTGTGTGGATTTGCAGAGAAAAGAAGTCAAAACTGGCCAAAGCTTTGGATGACCAGGTGAGTTCAGAGGAGGGGATCATCTTCTTGAGGCACAAGGACAACTTCGTAGTGCACTCCTGGTACCTGTACATCTGCTGCACCCCCACCCCAGATGATGCTCCTGTTCTTGGTCCTGCAGGCACACTGACAGAATGCAATAGATGGATGCCACTGAGATGTGGGGCACCAAGGTCAGGCCAGGACCATCTACTCCTACAGGAATGCTTTTGGTGGCCTAAAATGGCTGAACACACCTGCCAGTCAGTCAAGGGATGCCATTGCTGTATCAAACATGAAGGGGATGCTGGCTGCACTCCCCTGCACCTGATCATTGCCACAGCACCACTCAACTTGGTGCATGTGGACTTTATGAGTATAATAGAGTGCACAATCATGCTCAATGAGCAACCTAAGGTTGCAAATGTTCTGTTTCTAATGGACTATTTTACACACTTTGTGACAGCATATGTCACTAAAGACCAGAAGGCCAAGACAGTGGCAAAGTGTCTACAAACACTTTGGGGCACCCGCCCGACTCTTGAGCAACTGCAGTGCCAATTTCATGAGCAACATAGTGACCAAGCTGTGCAAATTACTGGGCATTCAGAAGTGTTGCACAAGCCCTCAGACTCAGACCAATGGACAGGTGGAGTGGATGCACCAGACTCTGATGCACATGATTGGGAAACTCGACACCGAAAAGAAAGCAGACTGGTCAGACCACCTGGCAGAGATCATCCAGGTGTACAATGCCACAAGGTCGGCAATCACTGGGTATAGCCCTTTCTTTCTGATGTTCAGATGCTGACCCTGACTCCCACTAGATTTATACTTTCCTACTGTGAGAGAAGTACTGAAGCCTAGGTGCATTCTGGAGTATGCCGCTTCCATCCAGGAACACCTGAAGATGGCCTTCAAAGCCACCAGGCAGACCTAGAATGATGAAGCCAAGTGACAGAAATGGCTCTATGATAAGTGCACAGGTGCTGCTACCTGATGACCGGGAGACATGGTCCTCCTCAAGGCAGATGCTTTCAAGGGGAAAAGGAAGGTAAAGGACAAATGGGGTGATACACTGTATGTGGTGGACAGCCAAGTCATGGATGGAGTCCCCACCTACCATATCAGAGACCCAGGTGACCAATTGTGAATGGAACACCGAAACCTTCTTCTTCTCTCTACTGCTAAAGTAGGAGGCCTGCCAGCTGATTCCATTGCACATTAGTGTAGATGCTGAAGACACTGAACTTGGTCAGACCTGCAGAACAACCAATCTTCAAGATCGGACAGAGAAGCCATATCGATCTAGCAGTTAAGCCTTAGTTCTGAGGATGCCTGGGCATGTGCTTCGTGGGTGGATATTTGGTGTAAACTGAGCAATTCCAGGGGTGTGAGTTGAGCACCCATGAATGAACAGGAACATGTCTACAAAGAAATAAATATTCCTCAGGCTGTCTGTTAATTGAAGAGAAAATGAATTGTAAGAACACCGGTCATGTAACCCAGAAGTCATGGGTTCGATCCCCACCCAGGGTCCCAAACTTTTTCAGCACAAACAAGGTATTGTAGATGAATTCATTTTCTCTTCAATTAACAGACAGCCTGAGGAATATTTATTTCTTTTTACATGCATTGTATTGTAAAAGTGGGATTTTTTTGTTCAAATATACCTGTTGAAAGATGTGTACTGTAAAAACTGTTAACAAATCACAGTGGGTGACTCTATGATGATAAACTATGAAAGTAGTTGAGCATATTGATATGTCCATTACTACAAAAATTCATCCATTGGTATGTCCACTACTTCAAAAATAGGTACAAATGGTTTTTTAAATAAGGTGCACCTAAAACATTAGGTCAATCACGCATGCACCAATAAACGGGTAAATACGGTATTGACGAAACTTTACAAAAAACTCATCGACTTGCAGCAACTTAGAGACATGTCCGACGTGGCAATATTTTCGGTGCATTACATGTTTCACCTGCTCTTTCAGTTTGGTTTTTTTTTATCCAAATGTAATCCAAACAATAAAATAAAAAAGCCTTAGAGCTTGGAGGATTCAATTTACCTGTTTACAACAACTTGTACGTTTGGCGCTGAGGCCGACTCTAGTAATTTAATTTTTTTTCATACTACACAGTGTTGGTATGCAAGACCATAGTGGCCCACACATCTTCTTACCAAAGCAAAGTTCTAGAAGTTTACCTGTAATACTTATCAAACAGTGTATCATTGCGCAACATTCTGTTCACTAGGTTATCCCATTCATCCGGGAATAGAGTCGGCATCTCATAGTCCTCCTGCAAATATTGTTATAAACGCTTAACAGAGATGGAAATGGGCCCTCTTTAAAAAGCCGGAAAACTATAAAATTTAGCAAAATTTACGACTTTTCCAATAGCCGAAAATTAAGTAAATATTAAAAAGCCGGATTTCAGGCCATGGCCGGAAGATTTCCATCTCTGGGTTAATCAGTATTTGAAATAAGATCAGTCCCTGGGACAATGACTAATTACACCTGATCCTGGCGAATTCAACGCAAAATTGCGATCAAATTAGTCAGCTTGTTACCACAAAACACCATTTGTGCGATTCCTCGAGGTGAAATTGACGGGACAACACTGGTAACCGGTTTGCATACATGTCCAATAGCAAGATTTTAGCATAATATAATAAAAATAGTAGAATCAACCAATGACAGCCTGACTCACCTTCGCTGAGTACTCAAAATGCCATGTGGGTGGGTTGCGCGACTCGTTTGCCTCGGTTAGGTTTACGTAGTAATTGGTGTGGTCTAACACCGTCTGAAACCAAATAAAATACGTGTCATTATTGACTCGTGGCTTACTCCAATAGGAATCCATCAATCTCTACTCACTTCAACTTGCGGGACACTGTTGCGGGACAAGTTGCGGGACACTGCCTTGTATCAACTCGCCGTTTATTCCGCACAGTAATTGCTTTGTTACCAATTACTCGTTAGGTTAATCGAAACTAGATAAAATCACTACCATGTTCGTGTTAAGAACCGAAAGCACACTGAATTTATTCAGTAACCCCTCCTACGAAGGGTTGCACCCCAACTCCGTCGGAAAATCCTGGATCTACCACTGCTTAGATTAGATAAACCATGAAATTAACTTACAAAGGTACATGAGGGATGGCCAGAAGGCATGCCTTTTGGTGGAAAAGGCAGATGTAGCACACAAGACATGACCTTTAGAATCACCGCACACAAGCAAGAAAGAGTGCAGGTGAGAGATCCACTCTGGCTTTAAAACCCACGGAGAAGGTCCCACAAAGTCCAAAACAGGGTTAATCAGTGTCCCACAAATGGACCCTGTTCCAATAATTTTTCTTTTTAAAAACTTACAAAGGTAGATTCATTGTATATTCCATCCACCGTGTAGATCCTGTACCCGGGGTTGAGTTTGCCGTATGGCGTGACGCTCGGACCGATGTAGCTATTGGCGACGGGTCGGGAGAAGTTCGTCTTCTCGTCGTAATACACCACGTACGAGTCCGTGTGGGTGTGTCCGAAAAACTGTCCCCGAATCGTGCTTTCGTACCTGCAAGTACAAATAGGTAAATTAACATTAACTTAATGTACAATATGTAGGATGTCGTTCAAGATTGGTGTCACTCAAGACAAGTTCTACTGTACCATATTTCCTCTAATTAAGACATCCCCTCAAAGATTGGTTCTGATACTTCACACCATAATTACAGGGAATGCTGCATTTAATCCTTTGTGGCAAATATGGCAGTGGCTGATCCATCGGGGGGTGGGCTTGGGGTAGGGGACACAAACCTCGTTGGGGGTGCAGCCCTAAGGTTGCAGACATGTCTTTTTACAATACTTTTCTCTGCATACGACATTGCTGAAACATGTTTAAACGACCCTGTCTTGGGTGACAACCTGCCTTTTTACGACACTTTTTAAAGTTCGGTGTCGCTAAAGATTCTACTAGTTCCACTGTATGCATCTTTTACATATGTCTATGAAATCAAATATAGATGTCGAACCAAAAATGTCACTGGTGCAAAGAGTGACACATGAATCTTTTTGCGCAGTCTAAAGTTAAATTGGTTATCTTATTTAGTTTGATTCATGAAGAAAAGATTGCACGTCAATTTACTGTCGCAAAAGTTACATTTCACCAAATTTAATTGATCTTAAAATTTAATATTGATCAAGATGTACTGATCTGTGCATTCTTAAAGGCGCGATTAATTTTAAAAGCGCCTTTAAAAATTATGTCTCATTTTCCACAATAACTTGTTGTGGACAAAATTTAAATGGCATTACATTGATCCAACAACTCCTTAAGAAGTTTGTAAAGAATAATTTTTCCAATACACTGCATGTACATAAGCTACATATCAACGTTTATGTTCGGCAAACTACAGACAGGCTTAAATGCAGGTGGAAAATAACCAGAAGAAAACAGTTGTACAAGTTTGAGAAGGTAGTTTTCAATGAAACTGGTTAAGTAACATAACAGACAGGTAATATTCAAACAAATCAAAAGGAGTTAGAGTGGAGAGTTTCAAATATAAAACCTTAACAATAAATGTAAAGTAGATTTGACTTGAATACACTTCACGGTGGAAAATTTAGATGAAATTTTGATATCAAAACTGAAACTATAAAATAATCTGTCAACAGAAAACTAGAATAACAACAAGTGAAAGAAAAACCAAAACAGATTCACGAATACAGAAAAAGACTGGAAAAAATAAAATAACTGAAACTACATGCGAGAGGAGGTATCGCAAAACGGGCAACATAAAAACATAGAATTGAAAAAGAAATATTGAGTCAAAAAGGGAGTAATATTTCAAATATTAAATAAAAAATTACTATGGAGGAACAAGCAAAACTGATTTGCTCATTTTCAACGCAAACTGAGTCAGATGAAACTAAAAATAGATCTTCCTATCCTACTGGAGTAGCTGTAACACCTGCAGGACATTACGTCATAGCAGACGGTGCGTCTCTTAAACTGTTTGACGTCAAAGGCGGACTACGTAACGTCATGACGTCTGACGACGTACGCATGACGTACGACGTAACATGTTCACGCAGTGGTAAAACTATGGTTACGGATCCAAAATGTGGCGACGTTAAAGTCTTTTCCAAACTTGGAAAATATTTGACAACTTCAGAGAGTGGACACCTTCTGGAGCCATGCGGGATCCACTATGACGGAGACACCTGTCAAACTTGCGTCACAGACAGCGGGACGTCCTGTGTCTACGTTCATGACGCAGACGGCATTGTGACGCAGGTTCTGACGGGCAAATATCATGACGCAGAGACGTGCACGGTGTCGTCACGCAAACACGGCACGGATTATGACGTCACACAGCTACAATCTCCGGGTTACGTTACCATGGATACCAACAAGAACGTCCTGGTTTCCGATAGTGCCGCTAACGCCATCTACTGTTTTGACGGTATAACTGGCGCCCCCGTGTGGCGTTACGGAGAACTAGGATCAGATGACTACGAGTTACAGAACCCTGCAGGGGTGTGCGTAGATCACCATGGCAACATACTGGTTGCAGACTCGACAAACTGCAGGTGAAAACCCTAAATGTGGATTGATTGTAGTTATCACTTTCATAGAGGTGGTCGCTCATAATCCCTCTAATTATAATTATAGCACTGGGTAAAAGACCAATTTTTTGATGGGGTGCCCTAATAAATAATATCAAAGCGTTTTCCCTGCCAATTCCAGAGACAATGTATTGCAATAATTTTTTTTAATTTTGCAGGGTACACTTGCTGAACGCTCAGGGAGAGTTTATTGACTATGTCCTCACGTGGGAGGACGGTGTAGCTGATCCACAGGCCATCACAACCAACTCCTGGGGCCATTTAGTGGTCACTGAGTCAGCAGCAGGTCAGTCTATCTGTAACATTATTTATTTTAATTTTATTTTTATTTTCTATCAAATGAAATTCGATAAGGATATGATGTGGCCATGGGCGTGAATTTTTTTTTACTCCATTGTTGTGTTCGGCTTTTCTCCAGTTGTTCCAATACAAAGTAACACCTAACACAGTCCGGATAGTTTTAGTAAAGCTGTTCTTCTCGCCTTTTTCTACACACACTCTCTGCCTCCAACTACTGGCCCCCTAGACAAGTACAGACCATACAGCTCCGGCTTACACTGTTATCTTAGTTACAATAAAAACACAGTCTGGATAGTTTTAAACAATGTCTTTATTGTAACTAAGATAACAGTGGAGTGGAGCTGTATGGTCTGTACTTGTCTAGGGGGGCCAGTAGTTGGAGGCAGCGAGTGTGTGTCCGGGAAGTGCTAAATATATGAACGTATGCATGGTTTTTCATTACATAACAACATAATAACCGGCAAACGTACGATTGTGAGCTCTTTAATTCTTTTTCTCCTTTTCCCTGGTGGCAATCATCGCAGCCCCTTAAGCCCTCCCCACCTCCCAATCCCCAACTTTAACCCTACAAATAAAGTGAAATTGTCATACACCACACACCTCCGCCCACTAAAACTATTTTTATCTTGCAGGTTTGGTCAAAGTGTTCGATTACATCAGCAAACTTTCTACAGCCCCACCTGGTGGTAAAACTCCAAGTGAGGCTGACTGTGATGATTACTGATTGGTGGAGAATGACAATGTACAATGTGTTCCATGATGTAAATTGGCCAGGGAAAGTTTCGGTCATTGTGAATAAATGCATGTACTTGTAATTGACTACATGTACTTGACAACTTCTTTCCTCAACAGCCTTTTTCATAAAAAAATAGGTCCCGATGGACCTGGGCTCATCTGGCATTATCAAAAACAAATTAAAAGAATACTAGACACAACGTCACTTTGACACAAATAAAGAAATTGTATAAATAGAATCAATTATCTAATAATTATTTGTTAACAAATATGGCTTCTAAACTAAAAATGAAAATAGCAGCAACAGAAATTTCACATGACATAAAGCGGGTACATATAGATGAATTCAACCCTGCTAAATGTCTACACCATCAACTGTGTATCAAGGAGTAATGTTCAAAGAAAAATAAGGTACAATCAATAGTGTGCTCAGAGTAACTGCACACAGCCAATGACAACAACGACGACAGTGACGGCAACGTTGGCAACTATGCGAAATGATCCAAAAACCCACACAACCTTTCGGGCGCATATCTAACGAATTGATATGTTTGAAAAAATTACGATTCAGTAAAGAAATCACGACAGACTGAATTACTCAAGTGGCTTCTAAACTTTCAAATTGATTTGACAGAATGAAATGTAATGGGAGTAAACTGTGTGACGCCACTGTCACTCCTTTTGGCTTCGCAAAATGCCGAGCACTGCATTATTTTCAATTCGACCGTAGGTACTTGTACTCGGTCGTGTACGAAACCGCCTGTCGGTGCCTCGCTGTGTCACGTTATTACGTCATGACTGTGCGGGAGTGTTTTAAGCAAAGCCTTTTTTAATTGTTTTGATTACAATTTCCACCGCACTTTTAAATGGGAGAATTTGGCCAGACTTTTTGTATTTTGGATTACGTTGAACTATGCTGTATTCTCTTGTATTTTTTATCAGAATTTACTTGATCAACATATAATTTTTCTGCACGATGTTCGATGAAGTGACGAAAAGTTACGAGTTTGGGTTACTTGGCTCGGATTTTTCCCCCATTACAATTATTTATTTCGGGGAGCAGCGGGAAACGTAATCCAACAAATATAAAAAGTCTGACCTTAATTTAAAAAAAAAAACACGGGAAAATTGTGAGTTTAAACTTTGATGCTTTGTCGCTATTCATCGTTCGATTCTATATTTATTTTTGACAAATCCTGATTTTTGAGCGGCAAGAAGCGTAATCCAACAAATAAAGGCATTTGGCCTAATTCGAATGATTGCATATGTAGAAAATCTAGTCTGTCATGGGGATCACCATTGCAGGGAGTTTAATGTTTTTCCCAGATTACTGGCTATACGTTGACTGGTACATTGTGTGACATGGCACCTGTTGGTTAGTGTTTCCAGCCACGAGATTACATGGGGGCAGCCATTATGGACCTTTGTCCCGTTGTCATCTGGAGAGATATTTGAGAAAACCTGTCCTATGTTATCTGGAAAATTGGGGGGGGGACATCATTGGGTAGGGGGTTGACATATGTAGACTAGTTTGTTTTGGAAAATCTATGCTATGGTACCTGTAGGATTGGGGGGACCATGGGGTACTTTTTGGTTTTTTACATCTATATCCTGTGGTACCTGTAGGATTTGGGGGGGGGGAGGGGCATGGGTTAGCATGTTTTGCATATCATCCCCTATTATTATC
>JBCAUI010507962.1:0-12776 GCA_038406195.1 Haplosyllis anthogorgicola | reverse complement strand
TGAAATAAATGTAATAGAAATGGCTTTAAGCTTTCGCTTGCTCTTTGCATTCACTCCGCCTCACCACTGATTGATGCTAGTCGACATTATCTTTATATAAAAAATTGGTAGAACAAAGCTCCACTGATTTTATACTACAGTAAGGTCTGTTTTGGGCGGACAGCCAAGTGTACGAGGCAATTTGTACGTGGATGACAGTCCGTACGCCCGAAAGAGACCTCCGTTAATGATTTCCGATGTCACTTCAACAGAGGAGGAAATTCCTATCAGTTTTGGAACAATAGTAAATCAAAAGCACAGCATGGAATTCTTTTGTTATCTCTTTTGTTCTGTATGTGTCCAAATTGACAGGAATTTCCTGAGCTGAAGCACTCTCCAATTTCTAGTGGACAAAGCTAACACTAGTATTTTAATATGTGAATAAATTTAATCTTCAGTTTGTATGTACAAGTTGATGACACCACATCATGATTTGTAAAATGTCCAAAAATGTTTGTCCAAAAGAGACCTTACTGCATACACGGTGCAAATTTTTTTGTTCACCATTTGGGAATGATAGTCTGTTTGCACAAAACCTGCTGTAGTAAAATTAGCATTTCGTTTTTAAGTGTAAACATTATGATGTGATGTTATTGCATGGAGTAAATTCATAAAGTAATTTGAAATGACTTTTTATGTTTTGTCAACTTCAAACAACTGAAATATTTCAGTTTTGAAAAATACCGAGATAATATATAGTTAGTAATCTGATGCGGAGCTTAAATTTGCTTTGAAAACAAACGTCAAAGAAAACATCCATTAGTTAAAAGGAATCTTACCTCTGCTGATACTTTGCTGTTGTCTGTTGACACTCTGTAACTTGCCCATCCACATACTACATACTGTTAAAAAGAAGCCGGAAAAAATTGAATAAATTTGTTTAAACAATCTTTTGAAATACCAAGAACATAATGAGTTTGTTGAAGCAATCCTTTAAAATACCAAGGACTCTTTTAAGTTTGATTTCATACTATTATAAAACTGCTTACAAGAGAAACCAGACCAAAAATAAATTTTTAAGAATTCTTACCAATGAACTCGCAAAAAATCCAACCAAATACGATATGTGTGCGAATGGCCAAAACACATTTGCGGTGACAGAAAGTCCAAGACAGGCAATGCCCAGTAGAATCTGGAAAATACTCTGAGTCCTCATCTTCACATAAATAACAGAAATTTAATTTCCAGGTTTTTTTTTAATTTGAAGAACGATTTTCAATTGCACACGAATATTGTCACTTTGCTGTTTTCTACATTTTCCTATATTCCTCTCCACGGAAAAATACGAAAGACTGAACCTAGTAGTACGGAATCATAAACTGGTGATATTTTGTCATTTTCTATTGATACGAGGAGGGCACTTGTTCAATGATTGGTGGATTAATGGTAATCCTCTGTCAAGGTTCCACCTTACACACGTGCGTTAATGACTACATGGTCCTATCATTAGGCGTGGCCTTGTCACTTGTTCCATAATACAGTAAATAATAAGCTTGTTATTTTTTGGACAGGTGACTTTTTCGTTTTCTTTCTTTTTTTTATGATTTCTTATTTCCGGTTTTGGAATATATTGCCTTCTTACCGAGTTACTTTCCGAAGTAATTATGTAAAAATGATCACTTTTTCTGACAGGTTTTGTTACATTTTTGCTTCCAAAAATCTTTTGCCAACTTCCTCTCGTAGAAATTTGGCCTTATCATTGGCGGATCTGGGGGGGGGGGCGTAGGAGGCGCCCCCCCTCCTTTACGGCCAAAATTTTCTTCATTTCAGTACACAAAAATCGTCTGATACGATTTTTGTGTACTGTCATGAAGTTTTTCTCGATTTTTGGGCGAAAATAGGTGAAAATTGGGTTGGCGCCCCCCCCCCATGAAAATTTGTTTCATCGAGTGTTGGGCGGGAAGATCCTATCTAACAGTAGACGGCAGCATTTGTAAAACATTGACATTTTACTCCAATCCTTGCGATACTGTTGAACATAATATAGTTCTCTTGTATTAACATTAAAATTCTCCCCAATTGCTTTAAATGTTTAATTCTATCATTTTAACTATTTGATAATTGCGTAAAGTATTAATATTTTCCAATTATGACAAATTTATAGGATAAACAAATAGTTTAGAAAGTTGTTATGATTTGGCGGAGTAATTTCACGGAAGTGACTCACATGAGGATATGGCTTCCTTTGCTACATGAGAGATTGTTTTTCAAAATCGGATATTCTCAATTTGTGGAGTTACCTTACATTAAAATCATGGATATTTATTACAAACAAATAATATTATGTGTACTGATTACACTAGGTAAGTAGTTGATTTTGTTTAAAACATAATAAATCTGTAAACAAGCCCAAAAGTGTTGACCTATTTATTTCTGTCTAACGGGCACCTGCCAAATTTAAATGGCAGAAAGTTTTGACAGGACAGGTAGACACACCTTTACTGAAATAAACTGTTTTGTCCAGTTTTAGCCATTGGATCCGATACCAGTAGTACGAAATAATTTCAGAATCATATTTCTCTGCAAACTAAAACAAAAACATTGAGCAAATGAGGGCGATCGAATGTGTCTTCTTTCCATTGTGATAAATTAATCAATGTTCATTTTCATGCTGTAGACTATTTTGTCTGCAAACATTTTTTCATGCCTGTTTATTTGACTTAGATTTGAAAAGTACGGAGATGCCAACTCTCACGCATTCAGTGTAAATCTCACGCTTTTGGGACTGTGGCACAGAAAGAATGAAATAATTAGTCATTTTTTTCATCATGAAAACATTAACCTTCAATTGAAGTGTTTCATTCTTGTCTAAAACCATCATAGATCACAAATCAATGATAATTTTTGGTCTGAAGTATTGTAATTAACTAAAGCAATATGTCTCATGCATTTGTGCCACCCAAATGCGTGAGATCTCACGCATTTTAACTCTCGTAGGTTCGCATCTCTTAAAGTATTGCACAGTTTTCTGTCTGAATGACCGTTTCAATCTAATTTTTTTTATTCTTTTCGTTATTAGCGAGCAGGAGTTATGGACAAAATGATCCATTTATACTGAAACCAGTGAACACGTATGGAATACTCAACCGTAACGTAACGCTACAATGTGCTGTTACCTCAGGAGATTTATTCTGGATAAGACCTGATGGCACAACAATAGCAGAAAGTGAGGATGGAGTGTATCCAGAATTCAGCAGCGAATACACACTGACCAACCAAGGTGGCACTTGGACCTTGACAGTTCTAAATGCAGCTGCAGATGATGCAGGACAATACCAGTGTTCTAATGCACGTAACAGTGCAACCGCTTATGCTGAAGTTATTTGGCTAGGTAAATTGGTTCTCTACCTTTCTTTTTCTCCTAACTTGTTATGAACGTCTTTGCCATTGCCATATATTTTCCCAGTCTGCTTGACAACCACACATACATGCGCCAAACCTGCACGACATCCAATTTAAAAATAAAGTACACTTTACATGTTGTTCATAAAAAATCTTGCTTGGTATTAGATTTGTTATGTGTGACCCTCGAAAATGGCAAACTGTCACCCAGTTTTATAAACCAGCGGAAACGCTGTTTTTCATGTTTTAGCTGTCATTACGCGTCCTTTCATTGTCTGTACAGCAAAGACTGTTTGAAAGGAAAGCCTGTGAAGCGAAAGTTTGTCTCTTACGAAAGGAATTCTCTGCAACCAGTTGTATTGAAATGTATTGCATTTGGTCTGTCTCAAGAGAGATTCTCTCAAGCGGAAAAAAATCCATGCAATTTCGACCTTTCTTTTCACGCAGACTTTACTGTATTGTTTAGATAAAGACCAGCTGGATTGCACGGAGACCTCGGAAACCACGGGGGACTATAGAGACACCCTGGAGGGAGAATGGATAAAACTTGAGTGTCAGATAGGTTATAATGGGTTGTGGGCGCCGATACAAGACTGGATGTGGAGTGATCTCCAGATCATACTACCAAGTAATATTACAACTGCAACACTGGTGTCTTATAACAATCAGGTAACAATCAGAGATGGAAATTATCCGGTTTAGCCGGAATTCCGGTTTTTGGTTGCTGAAAATACACTTTTCCGGTTTTTCATGTTATATCGTTTGTATTCCATCACATTCCTTTGTAAATTGAGTAAAATTGAGTGATTTTCCGGTCTTTTGAGTGAGGATAATTTCCATCTCTGTAACAATATCATGACCTCGAATATATGGTTGACAGCAGGGTTCCTACAGCTTCTGGAAATCGGGGAAAATTAGCAGAGGTTTTTCCAGTCAGGGAATTTTGAAATATTATGAACTATCAGGGAAAAATACGGGAATTTTGTGATTTTAATTAATTCTCATTTCAGAGATTTAGCAAGTTTTACTAATTTATCAACTTACTTTCCTGGAAAATGTTGAACCTTGCTGCACTCGGCATAACATCCAGCACACTTGTTATTTTTACATATTTAAATCAAGTATTTTGTTATTTGTGTGTCTGGAAAAAAAGTCGGGAAATACTGGAAAAATCAGGGAAAAGTCATGGAATTTCATCGCGAAGAAAATGTAGGAACCCTGTTGACAATAAACCCTGTTGGCAGTACACCAAATGTATATGAAGCTTAAATTTGAGATAAAGTTACTTTCAATAATTTGTGATTGACTATCACTCTAAGGCAGAGTGTTGTGGGTTACTGAAAGACTTAATTGTACAGGTAGACAGGGGATTCCCCTTAGTTTTGAAAAGCACTGGTCCATCCGGGCCAGCACATTTTAATATTCACTAGTCTGGGTCCAATTCAACTTGTCCGACTGGCAAGAATTTGCAGAAATCCTTTCAAAAATTTTATCATGAAGGTATTCCAAAAATTGTTTGGCGACCGGTCCGGATTTGTGAGACTTAAAATTGACTAGTCCGTCGCCAAAATCAGGTAGCGTCAGACTAAAGGACTACCGCTAAGGTAATCCCTGGCAGAGACAGATTTACGTTTCACACAGATAAATTTGAGCACAAAGTGTGGATTGCCTGACAGGAATTTGGTTCCGGATGACACAGATTGCCGTCCCATAGTCCTACGTTTCCCACGATGTTTAGCGTTGTATCAAGTGTAATAACTTTTACTCTTTACTTTATTAGTACACAACGGATCGTCTCAACAATAACAAACACTGGGTCGTGTTACTTCGGTTTCCTCAGCCATATGACGGCTTGATACCGGCAGATGTTACAGATGCTGCGCCCTATAAGTACTACAGCAGAGCCACACCATCTTTTGAGTACACTTATGATTCAACCGTCATCATTGTCATACGTAAGTTGCGTTTTAAATTTTTTTCCACATCCAGTATACATAATTACAAATTGGAAGATCTACTTGTAATGACAGACAGACAATAAGCGTAGCTAGTTTAGCTACATTGACTTCCGACAGGCCTGGACCTGAGCGAAATTTTTGTGTTCGCCAGAATGACGGACAAGATTTCAGTGGTGTCTGTCAATTACTCATTTGTACCAGTTGCACATGGTTGCACCTGTTCGTCTTTTTGACAATTGATTGTTAAGGTCGAGGCCTCAACGAGCAATTGTCAAAAAGACAAATAAAAGAATTTTCAAAAAATGCGCAAGTCATCTATGTACCACAGTTAAATGACTAATTCATGTTTCAGATGGACCAGATACCATGAGTTTGGACCCTATTCAGGAAACGTACAATCCTGGTGACACAATAACCTGCGCAGCACAGGGTAACCCTGATCCAGATCTAAAGTGGGTGGACCAAGTAAATAGCACAATAGAAAATTCAGGCACGTTATTGATTGAGCCTAGTATGGAGGGTAGGCAGACGTACAGCTGTATGGCGACGAATATAGTCCGTGGCCAGACGATGACATCAATGGCAGAAATCACCTTCAACGTCACAAGTAAGTTATTCCGATCTTGTGCTTTGCTTTGAGCATATCGTTTACGTATTCGTTTAATATGGAACCGGTGATTCAGCTAAAAATTTCAAAATTGTGTATATCTGTTGCATAATCTTTGCAAAGGTGCACATATTTCTGTGGAGATGTGCATTTTGCCTCTCAGAATACCTATTCTAGTTATATTTATGTGTGCAAATCACCAAAAATATGCGTGAATATCGCAACTGTGCGCCCTAATGCATTCCTGTGCAACCGTGAGATAAATCTGAATGGAATCGCTTTAGTCAGTACAGGATTCATATGTTGTAAAAACTGATTAAATTTTTGATATTGCGAAAATAAAAATAGGCAAGCTTAGGAGCAGGTTAGGAACTGCAGTATGTCGAACTCGTTTGAACAGAGTGAACTTGAATCGGTTAATTAAATGCCAGACCAACTGCATTGCATGCGGTTTTGGTACTTACTAAGATATTTTCACTCTTCCATTATTAAGTACCCCCAACCACAGGTAAGAACCTTGGTAATTCCCCTGTATATTTACTAAATTGTATCCGAAAGCATCGGTGTGCCCGATAATCTAGGGTATTAACACGTTTGGCAACTTGAGGAAGAACCGAGAAATGCATGTCTTTGGCCTAACGATGCCCAATGATTTTACAGTATAGTTCACATGTAACCTATACACCCAACTTGAAGTTACTGGAAAAGTTAAAATAAATACCGTATTGTTTCCAAATAAAGCGCCGTCTCTGATTAAAGTGCCATCGAGAAACTGATTAAATGTAGACCTTACGGATGTAATCTAAAAATTATTATCAATTTTTTCTGCACAACTTTCATAAGCAACATAGAATATTAGGTTTGTGGTTGGATATGGTGAACCTGATCTTTTATTTTGGCGTAAACAATTGAATGTACTTGTTGGAGTGTCGATACTCAATTTTATGCGAGATTTTAGTGAAGCCGACATCATCAAATTTGGTCGTAGCGCCCAGTGCTTTATTTAGGAACAATACGGTACGCATGATGAGTGTCACAGACCCACCATATCCACATCCCCGGTCTCTGTATTCTTAGTAGTGTATGAAAAAATTACAGCCTAGGCCAGACTTTGTATTTGTTGGATTGCGTGTCCCATGGCTCCCACAAATCAGGAGTTGTTAAAAAAAAAAGAATCACAGCCCAAATCACACCAAATCGTAACTTTCCATCACCTCGTAAAGTTTCGTTGAGGGAAATTACACGATTTTGTGAATTTTAATAAAATGATACAAAAGTATGCAGCAAAGTCAATTTTTATTTTTTTCCGATCGGCGCTGTCGGAAATTGACTTCATTGAAACCTAATTCCAACAAATAAAAAGTGCCTGGCCTTATTTGGCGTCATACAAAGGGCACACCTGACCTTGTTTAGTACCTTGACCTTGAACAATTAAATTGACCTTTGATGCAATACCGAAACGAAGAATTAAAAGCATGCAAGTAGTTATCAATTTTGATCATGAATGTAATGAGTAAAGACAGCATGTTCATATGCATGCCCAAGATATTTAATTCAGATCTAGTAACTAGTTTAGAAAAGAAGCAATGACCCAGTTAACGTTTTAGAAAATGATTCGGCCTCTGCTGTTTGTAAGGGAGGGAACAGCATGATATTGCGTTGAACGCCAGAAAAAAGTGAAAGAAATATGGCGAACTTATCAGTAACACTTTTTATCCGAGCACACAGATCGGGGGGAATTTTATGCATTTTTCTCTGATGCACAAAATGAGAGAAATGATGTTACTAACACAAATCGCACAGTGTACATATTGTAGTGATACGAATTCTCTTTATTCAAGTAGCGGATCTAGAAATTTGTTCGAGGGGGGCCCAAAATGGCCGCCAAACATGTTTTAACAGCCAGGGGGGGCAAAATGGCGGACAAACATGGTTTAACAGAGGCTGGGGGGACCGGGGGGCTCAGGCCCCTAAAGTCCCCCCCCCTCCTAGATCCGTTACTGTAATAATTCTTACGTTGTTTTTAAGCAGTAAAATAACTTTTTATTTTATCATTATGGTGGCTATTTAACACGGTTTCTTTATTTGTGAATGATATTGGGGTTTTTATTTGTAATTCTTATTTTAAAAACAAGTTCTGTACAGGTCATTCCACTTAGCTCGAACCAAGAAGTTCCGAGTTAAGCGAAGATTCGAGTTAAACATATATTTTACCATAGAAAACCAACTGGGACTTGAAAGTTCAAGTTATCCGTGTTCGAGCAAAGCGGGATTAACTGTACATTATTTACCTCTTCACTTTTTATCCGAGTGTTTAACTAACAGAAGCTTGAACTAGGTGCAGTTTATCACTAATAACGGTACAGAGAATCTCTTGGTGTAAATTCCTTGGACATGACAAGTGAAAAGCAGTAAAAACGAAATAGCTGTTAAAGTATTAAAAGTATATTGAATATTCAATGTATTTTCGTTTGTGTTGCTTTTTCGCAGAATCTAGTTTTATAATTGTGCACATTTAGCCCCTGAAATCTAAGTTTTAACACAGTTAAAAGCCTTTGTTACATAGCCTTGGTGTGTATGTTTTCCTTTTGGTGTCTTGCTGTTTATAGCTTCACAAAGTCTTTGTCACTGTTTGCGATCAGACAAACTGTATTTTAGATTTACAGGGTGACATGTTTCATATTTCTCGTTTTCCTTTTATGTTATTTGATTATTTTTGGGGTATCCATTTGTTTACTCTTCACTTTGTTGCGTATTTTCTAACACCACATCACAAATATTCTCAAATAATCTGGTGCATGATTTCTCATTTTGTGCAGAGACAATTTGGATTTCGTTTTTTTCCCACAACATACATACATAACCCTATTTCTGACAATGTCGTAGGTATTTGCGTATGCATAGGAACAATGATTTTATAATCTTACATACCAGTGTATTGTTAAAATGACCGTAAGCAAGGGCTAAATAAATTCTATTATCGGTTAGAAAGGCCTTATACTCTCTCATGGCCTTGTTATAAGTTACTTTTAGAATAAATCTTCCATTGGTATGCTTCTGGATTCAACTATGGAGTAGATAATTTTGTTTTGACTATTTAAACGAAAATTTCTGGTGTCAAATTATTTAAGTTAATTGTTTAAAGTACACCATAGTTGGGTCCCCTTTATGGAAGCAAAGAAGTTAAACCAAAGTAAATGTCTTTTATAAATCAAAATCGATATAGGACTTGAAAATGCTGTTGTTGTTATAGTGTTATGCATTTTGAGAATTTGTACAACTTGATTAAAATTTGCAGTTTGGCATTGTAAACTAGGTCGCTAAGCATATTGTTTTACAGCAGAAATTGCTAAGATAAGATAATGTCTAAACTTTTAACACAAAGTTACTTATAACAGTAACGTACTAAACTTCGTTGAAAAGCATTTTCAAGGTTTCCCTGTCGGTGCCCCTTCTTGCCTCTCGCCCTGTTACATGATACGTTATTATTGAATTACCTTTCAGTTCCTCCCACGACGACGACGACGACGACTCAAGCGCCGGATGAAGGTACTGGGGACCCTGGGGATGGTTCCTCCACGGACAGTGAGCACCTTTATGTTTTAGTTTATAAGTTTTGAGCAGACAAACCAAGCTTTCCGTAGTGTAATAGTACTAGAGAACCCCCGCTGGCAAGCAAGCTTGCTCCCCGTGCTGCCCCCAGCAGCAACTCCCTAGTGCGCTGCTTCTGGCAGCCAGCCAACTTCGGAGCGTTACACATTAGGCTTGCCAAATTAGATACTATGATATCACTGGACCTAAACTCAATTTTTTGTTTAAGAATACGGAGAGAAAAGGGTGCAGTGATTCGTGTATTGCGCGACCTCTCAGTTTTAAGACCCCCAGTCATTGGTGACCAGATATTTCAAAACCAAAGTCAGCTCGCACTTTTAATTTAACCTCTTTTTTAAGACCACCAGCTGTTTACGACCGTAAATTATGGTCCCAAAGGCTGGTCGTACTTTTAGTACTTTTCATCGTACTTCTAGATGTAAATTTGACTTGACCTATGGGCTTGAATAAGGACGCAAAGTTGCATCGTGATATTTCATTTGATAAAAGGGAGATGCTTTTGGTGACAACCGTCGCAGTCCCTACTCTTGGATCATTTGTGGGGCAACTGGTACCGTTATGGACTTGAGTGCTCTGTCCAAGTGCTGTTTTAGCGCTTGGGAGTTGCATTTCATGTTGTGCGATAGTCGTAATTAAAAGATAACATTCGCTGCTTCAGTGGGAAGATTTCTTGCAGCTCGATTGATAAAATTGGAAAGCTTGGATTGTCTGTGAGTGTCTTGTGCAACAAATACCAAAGTTTGGTTATTGTTTCAAGGCATCGACATGAAGAGAGAGTTTTCATTATGGTTTACTTTGCAATTTGTGCGAACCTTTGTAATCCACGTTGTCAAATTCGGAAACTTTGTATCATTCTTCAGGAAAGAAGAAAACTTTCTCTTCGACCCTTTATCACCTGAACATTCTTTAGTGTTGTATATTTGAATTACATTTTTGTATTCCGAAACTTTTACAACACGCGCATGAGTACAAAGTATGGTAATTTACGTACTTCTTTTCACTGTCTTATTTTCGCGTACACTTCTCCTGAGGTTAAGGATATTTTTGAATTCTTTGTCGTGTTTAATTAAATATAAACCAGGTGCTCACTTTAAAAAAAAAAAGACAACACGGCTAAGTTGCATGTAAGCGCATGGACGCCTTTTTATGTGGAAAAAGGTCTCATATTGTCATATTATGATTTAATAAGGAAATTTACAATACAAATATATTTGTACTGATAAGGTGCAGGAAACCTTAAACAGATAAGACTGTTTTACTCACTTTGATGAAGGTGCTTCATATGAAATGATACAACCACAAATTCTAAACTCATTGCATGATTACCTACCAGTGGCGGATCCAGGATTTTCTGGATTTTCATCTATTTTTGCCCAAAATTCGGAAAAAAAAACTGCATCAAAATGAAAGAAATTTCTGCCAAGGGAGGGGGCGCGCGCCACCTGCGCCCCCTCGGATCCGCCAATGATTACGATATACACATTTCTCATTGATAATTTTAACCCATTTAATTTTGTGACAATACGGTTATTTTTTATCCAGTTTAGTCAACATCACTTAATTTTACGTCTTTTATTTTTGAATTAATTTTTGTGATCATCTTTGCTTTTTCCAGTGGCAGTCCCAGCATCAAAGGGTAGGCCTCTCATATTCATCATATCATTGTTTGATTTGTAGGATTTTTTCTTTGTTTCTAACATTTCCCATTGGTTCATATAACACATTAACATGTTTAGCATGTAGTCAGTTCGAATCCAGGTTATCAATCACAAAAAGCAGTCAAGTCTAGAGAACTTCTCACTAAATTTCTGTTAAATGCTCCCCATCCGTGTTTCAAATTGTAAAAAGAGAGGCTTTAACAGTGCAAGCTATGAACATGAAGTGAACTTCATAGAAATGGGACTGTGACAAGTGAATGTACTGTTTGCATGGCATAACCCTGACAGTAGAATGCCTTGTTCAATCGTCTACTCATTTTGCAAACGCCTAGGGGATAACGTCTTATTTAAGGCTTCCCTTTTTGCAATTTGATAAATCCTCGAGTTCTCTGGACAAGGCTGAATTTAGTTGATAACCTTTTAGACACTTGAAACCTTTCATATGTACGTCGTATCAATATAGATTAATTAGTTTCTAATGACATGGTCTCAAGTCACACGAGACATTTTGAAGTCTTGGTGTGTGTGTCTTACGTTGGACGAACTCTTGAGTTGATCGTGTAGTTTGGTGTGAGATTTTTGCGGACTATTTTATTTTTAACATTTACTTGTTGGTGAATTAAACTAAGTTTTATTTTGGTAATCGTGTTCTTGTTCGATTCGTTTATTTTTTTTTCTTTATAACTAACGATGTTTTATTAAATCTAACAATCAATTCCAAATAGTTTTTATAGTTAAGAGAACTGAAGTGTACAGAGTTCTTGACTTGATATTATTTTCCATTTCTGCTGTTCATAATTGATCGCCAAGTGACTGTTACGTTAGTTAAACATGTCATATTAATACTTGCTAGATAGTTTGATTACAGTTTTGTCTTGATAGTTAGATGGAAGTTTAGTACAGTAGACCCTGCTTTGAGGGGCCACCCTTACTCACAACGTAAATTGGCGGTAAATAACAGGTGGCCTCACAAAGCAGTAATAATTTTAATGAGTTCTCTATGAGGAAAACCCAGCAACAAATCCACATATTGGCCGTAAATGCCAATGTGGCCGTTCAAAGCAGTGCCTTGTTTTACTGTATTGTGAAGTGGCATTTCGCGTATAAAGGAAACTAATACATATGGGTCACGTTCCTAAGTAACGGCCGCGTAATACGAACTGCCTGTTCAGGTCAATTGTATTATGAGAAACCAAAACTTACGTTTAGGGCCGTGGCATCGTATTACTTTGTTTACCTAAGCGCTAAGTGTGTTTACTAAATACCATGGGGAGACTTTCAGGCTTTATTTGTCGTGTGATTTATGACATTTGCACATGTCGTAAAAGTTCAATATCGTTTTGTTTGACCAGGTTTGAAATTCAATTGATTTTGCTAAATGCAGAACCTCGTGGTTTTTGGCTCATTTGGCATATATGCCAAAGAGCCTATAGAATCATGAAGTGTCCGTCGTCCATCGTCGTCGTTGTCGTTGTCGTCATTATTGTTGTCTGTGCACAGTCACCCTGAGCACACTATTGATCATAGAGACTTCATATCTTATACACATATGCACCTATG
>JBCAUI010507951.1:0-12776 GCA_038406195.1 Haplosyllis anthogorgicola | reverse complement strand
CGAGATACAAACCAAACTGCCTGCAATCTTCGTCCGTGTGTCTAAGCCGGGTCCCTACGGGCCCGGCTTAATTATTAACAGCTGTATAGTCGGAGATAATTGCTGATAGCCGTGTCAGCACAAGTGCACTGGCCTAACTATAGCTGTGAGGGTGTTTTACTCACACGTACTTACACCAAGATCCGGGCCAGGCAAGAGCCAGTTGTTGTTGAAAGTACTATTTGGCTGGTATCATTAATTATCGTCCGAACAGGCATGAAGATGATGAAATTTCCATTAATTTGGGAACGTTTGAAAACAGAATTTTACTCTCTGATTTATGTATACAACGGAGTAATGCGAAACTCTATTGGGCTCCGAGAAACATATTGGGCTCCGAGATCAGTGCAGTACACGGAATTTGTATCAGTTTCGAAACGTCTAGAACAAAAGAAAGGACATAAGAATTTCACGCTGTGCCTTTAATGCCCCATTGTTCCCAAACTGATACAAATTCCGTGTACTGTTCATATTTTCAGTTGAGAATTCTCAGCTCATTTGCTAAAATGAGAATTTCACGTTGTGTCTTTAACTCGAACAATTTATTTTGTTTCTATTAGGCAATTTTGCTAGGAAATTTGCAATACATAAAAAAACATCTTAGGGAACTTTACCAGTGCAGCAGTTTTGGAACAATAAAATTTCATATTGTGCATTTATGTAAATTTATCGATATAGCATCGAATTATTACACAATAATCGTACAGGTTACATACGGGCATTTTTAATGGACCGCTTTAAAGTTCTGATACGATTTCTGTGTACTGTTGTCCAGACATCCCTTGATACAAATTTCAGGAGCTGAAGCGCATTAAGCAACTCAAGAAATGGATCAGAAAGAAAACAATAACGTGGACAACGGCACCGTCCATAGCACGAAATCATCTAAAATGGATCTGCAGAAAGCTCAGGTTGCGAAGGACTCGGAACGGGCGGCGGGAAGGTGGAGACCATTCCAAGATATCAGGTAGGGTGCAACTAAGTCTAATCTTAATGGGACTATTTAACAAATAAAAATTAAAACTCAGACCAAAAGACTAATGACGATACCACTAGAGGCTGGAACTTTCAGGAGCTGTATTTTCTTTAAAATTCAATTTCGTTGTTGTTTCATTTAATAACACATAGCAATACAAATTGTGCTTCCACACGGGAGTGTTGAATTCAGGCCGTGTGAGCCACAGTTAATGTGGTGAATATGTTTAAAGGTGGGCTTACAAAGCAACAGAAATCCATTTTGAAAGTTTAAAGCGTGGAGTGAGTATACGACTTCTGATCGGGCGAACTTTCTGTCATATATCAGGACAAGGCTTTTTTATTTAATTGTTTGGAGTACATTTCTCGACTCACTTTGAAATCCGGATTTCAAAACAAAAATATCTCAAAAGGTACCTCACACCTGTTGTGCATGGCAAACAGTAGGATACGAAATGTAGTTTGGATCTATTGCCCGCCACAATTGGAGGCGGCAGAAAACTCCAATGCTTTCGAATTGCTGTTTGACACACCATTACATAAATTTACATATAAATTCGCGCTTTGTATGTTGCATTTTGTACCCCATTGAATATGATCGTGTCTTACACGATCCGTTATGCGTCAATCGAGAAAATGTCTGTCAGAAACAATTTTATTGACATTCATGAACAGTTTGGCTTTTGAGGAACCAAGCTCAATTTTTTCCGATCGCTGCTCTTTGAAACTCCTCGCTATGCAATGTAATTAATTGAATGATTGAAAAAATAAGCCTAATAATTCTCTCCTTTTTCTCAGATTTGGTAATTTCTTTAGACCTATACCTTTGCAGGTTTTTCCTGTTTGTTTCTATGGTGGTTACCATGGCGATCATCGCTTCCTTCACGCACCTCACAGCCGCCATGAGGACGCTAGAGAGAAGGTCAGTTCATGAAACACAACAGAAATCCATGCCATTGAATTGTTCCTGTGATAAAAACTTCAATAGCAAAATTCCAGTCATAAATACAAACCTTTTTACTATCAGGACTTCAAGTTTCAGGCTTTTGTGTGAAAGTGACGCAAAGTTGAAAGATATACAATGAAATGGGTTTTTTTGTTTGGTGGTTTTATGCGAATAACGCAGCATGGAATTAATGCTATATCTCTTTTTTTATGTCAAATTAATTGAATAGAGCAGCACTGAGTACAGTTCACTCGTGGTTAGAAGTGCTTTTTGCACTTTATAAATTCAATTATGCTGTTTAAAATTAATACAACATAACCATAAAACATAAAATGTAATAATTTTGGTTTACAGCAAATCCTGAAATGTCTATCAGTTTTGGAACAATAGCAGATCAAAAGCACAGCGTACTTCAGCTTGAAATAATCGAAATATTTTAGTTTAAACATACCAGGATAACGCATTGTTATAACGCAGCGTTATTTTTGCACGTCAGGTTTGGGTTGAAGAGCACAGAGACGGGCCTTCTGATCGCTATGAATGATATCGTCAACATATCGCTCGTCCTTTTCATCGGCTACTTCGGCAAGAAAGTCAACAAACCAAGGTAAGAATATCTGTTTGGATCTTTGGCAAGGCTCGCAACACTGGAAACTAGTGAGTCCTGCAATGTAGTCGTTGACGTTGGGCAGTGTCTCAGTAAATCATAGCCTAGCAATGTATAAATTGGTACCATTGCTATTTGGGAAGACAGAATGGCTTGGCCTTTTGTAGGAATGTACAGTGACACTTAGTGATTTAACTTTAGTAAAAGTGCACCGAATCGTATTCTGTTCGGTCCGAGCCCTATAAAGAGTTTATATAAAGAAGATTAGAAGTGTGGATTTTATTACATCATTTTCTGCGTGACATCATGTCAACCGCAAATATTTATTGACCTGTTCTACAAACAAATGAGGAAACCTTTACACAAGCAACACAATAAATTTCTAACTGGTGTACAAATATGAAGAGGCATGTTGTTTGAGAAGTAGGCCTCAATCTACCAGTCAAACCAAGTCGATAGTTGTCTAACAATTTGACATATTAATTACAAAGAAATTTCACTATTAGGTCTCACTTTTCATTCAAAACCTGCAATGAAAACTAAAATTTGAGGACATTGTTATAAAATAATTATGTAACTATTAGAGATCACCCAAGGATTTCTTTTTGAACAAGCGCGGTCCCAATGTTATCGCAATATCGAGAATTCCCATTAATGCCCTTTGGAGCATGCTTAGGGCGAAATCCCCATAGAGTGACAAATCCATTGGGTGATTTGCAATAACGGGCTCTTGATGCAAATCAGCATAGATAGGGAGAAAAAAGAGTATTTTGTACCAAAACAGAACTAGTCGACAAATGGACAAGACTACATAGGTCTAACTGACCATTTTACACTATTTATTAATTTGTTTTTCATTCGATTTGCTTTATTCATTTTTTGACCACACTGAAATATTTTACTTATTTATTTCGGTTTATAAGCATTAACCTTCCAATCAAGCACTCACTTGAGAACTCATCCCACCTTGGTGCTAGTTATGTCTGACGTAAGCCATCACCTCGTGGGAATAAGATCAGGTGCAGCTGTACACACTCTCTGTGCCATCCAGCTTGTATCAATTGGTCTGGTGAGAAATCGTATCATAAGGGAGCTCCAATCGGTCGTCCATCCGTTCACTACTATAAAAGAGCATAAAAAAGTAATGAATATTTTATTGTACCATTCCTGACATTACGTTAACCACAAACTCAACAACAAATACATATTTACACACACGTACTGCCTTACCTTGGAAACGTTCAGTGCGAAAAACAACATTAAGATCAGTTCACACTTGTATCTCAATTCTATTTTAGTCATTGGCGGATCTAGGACGCCATAGCGCCACTAATAATAGAATGTTTTTTTGTCAATGGGAAGCCACAAGGGCAGTTCCACAGGGGAACCCTGCATTGTGAATGCCAGTTCTTTTGAATAGATTTATTCTTGTACCAAAATGATTTTTCTTTTAAATGAATGATTAACAACTGGCATCCTCAAACTTGACCTGACCTTCTAATTCTGTTTCATTGCCAGATGTCATACACAGCACAACAAGATTTCAATTGAACATTGCGTAAAACAGACAAAACTGAGTGCATGTCGGCCACCACCAGCAGAGCCACAGTCTAGTGGACTTTCCATTTGATTAAATAGCGGCCGGATAACCGACCCGTGCTATCTCTTCACTCATTTACTTCTTTCGAAATTGGCCTTACCAAAATGGAGATTTATGTTTAGGACTGATAAAGTAATGCTGAAATGTGATTCAGTAGACATTAAGCTTTCTTTTTAATGTACTATTTGTATTTCCCTGTAGACTGCAGGGAATGTTGACTCTAGCAGGGGGAGTAGGAATCCTTCTCTACGCACTGCCCAATGTTATCTACCCGCTAGAGGACACCTCTGTCAATCCAGGGAGCAACCAAACAGTGCAGCACAGCCAGCTGTGTGCACCAGGTACAATCTCTCCCCTAACACAGAGGTCTATTTTTCAGAATATCCCTCTTTCGTTTTGAGTGATGTGAGGTGACTCTCTCAAATCCTTTGTCTTAAAGCCCTATCACAGTCATTCAAAATCCAAAATGGGGTATTAGTAGTGTAGAGTAGATCCAGAGTAGATCCAGATGTAACTCAAGCTATTTGGTATAAAATTTACAAGAGAAGAAGAAGAAGAAAACACTGAAAAATGTCATACTTAACTCTTCGATATTCAGGTATTGCCCCTTCAGTGTGCACCCTGATCCACGACCAGCAGAGTCGTAACGACAACAACGCCTACACGATCTTCATCATTGCCGCCTCTCTGACGGGGCTCGGGAGCGCCGGACTCATGATCCTTATTGTCTCTTACATCGATGAGAACACAACCAAGGTCCAGTCTCCTTTATATCTGGGTAAGTGTTAAGATCCAGTCCCCTCTAATGTGAGTAAGTGTTACGGTCCAGTTCCCTCTAAATGTGGGTTAGTGTTTAGGTCTAGTCCCCTCTACACGTGGGAAGGGATATTCAGTAAATGATAACAACTCTAGTCTTTAAAATGGTAGTATTAATGAACCAGCAGTGTAGTCCACAGTCACGTGACGTCCTAGCACTGCACTAGGAGCCCTGCAAGAGATCGTCGGTATCGTGAGGTATCGTCATTGGCATAGAGAAATCATGCGTGTACCTAAAGTGCGTGTGGTGAGATCAAATTGGTTTGTTTAGATCGTCATTTACAGATTTCGCTGGTTAGAAACCTGTACTGTTATAAAAGGCAGCATTTTGTTGGTGATGATAACAATTTAGAACCCTGGGTTCGTGTGTCTTCTAAACTGTGCCGATCTTATCCTATGAATGTATTGCAGCGTTTTCCTCGGCCGCCTACCCCGTCGGTCCGCTACTTGGTTTCGGTTTGGCCGCCTTGTTTCTTGATCTGCCGGAAAATCTAGAAGGTAAAATCCTCACGATAAAGTTAAATTCCAACGATATCGTCCTCAATAGCTTTCATCGGGAATTCCCACAGGAGTATGCAGGATATCCCTGGTATTGTACTAACTATTTGGACCGGTACCATTCAAAAATCAAATCAATTGGATGATCTGTGTTGTGTAGTACCGTCTAATGCTAACCACTATACCACACTGTAAGGGATTTCTCTCATTTCAGAGAGTACGGTACCCTCATCAGATCCGTCGTTTATTGGGTGCTGGTGGATGCCGTTCGTGATTCATGGATCTGTCACCGTTCTATTCTCAGTTCCTCTTCTCTTCTTTCCGAAACACATGCGGCATTACAACCAAATCAAACTAGAGAGGTAGGACAAGTCATGACTTCGGATAAATTTTACTAATGTCTTGTCCATGCTGGATATAAAACGCAGCCACGAAATGAAATTATTTTGAACTCAGCACGAAATTCCTTTGTTACCATATGAAATCAATTCCAAATCTGCTATATCTCTTGGGAACAACGCTGCCATTGAATTTAAACTTTTTAATGCTATCATATTGCCCAGAATGGAGTCAGATGTCAGTGAGAAAACTAAAGAGAAGAGTGGCGACAATAAAGAGGAAAAGAAACCCATCATAAGAAAACTTAAAGGTAAACGTTTAGTTGCATCAAAGGCTTTCTTTCAGCAGTTACATTACATTATTATGTTTCCTACGCTTTACATTTTTAAATGAAATAGATGGAACCCGTGCTTTGCACGGGAACACATGCCCCCATCAAGTTATAAAGTCATAAAGTTCCCACCCCAAAACAAATATCCACTCACAAAGTTCCAACCCCCTAAAACAAATTATCTTGCGAAATAAATTAGGCACTGCATTCATGACCAATCAGGAAGTCAGAAATTGGTTCAAGAAACTGGGTCAAATTACTTGAACTAGTTTCTGGTTTCCTAATTGGCTATTATTTTTAGGTCAAACTGTCAGCTATGTGGCAGATTTTTTCCCTCTAATTGTTAGTATAATGATTTTCCGCACTGATGCACAAGTGAACTACGTAACGTCCTTATGTTATATATCAGATGTTTTACACTCGTATTTACGGGTCTTGCGGAACGGAACGTTTGTTACGTTGACTCTGTCCGGGACGTGTGGTTTGTTCATGATCGTCTGTATCCTCATCCAGATGACTAAGTATCTGCAGCTTCAGTTCCACGTTTCTCCATCCAAGGCTAGTCTCCTTGTTGGTATGTAAGTTTTTGAGGCAGCTGGTATCTCAGATAAGGGCTCTTTCCATGTGTTTTACGGAGAGAATGGATCTGTCTCATTGCAATTAATGCGTTAGGAATATAGTCATCCTTCCATCACAAACTGATTATGTATTAGGGTCCTTATTTTCGAAAAGTGTATGGAATGAAGTTCGAAAAGACTAGAAACAATTGACCCAATTCATTCTATATTGTTGTCATATTACGTTTTGGATCGTAACGTAATGTTTAATTCGTTGGTGTGCGAAGACTATTTGATTCCCATTTACTTGGCTAATATTGACACTTTGTCTCTTCAGGTTTGAGTGGATCTCTGCTCAATATCTCCGGATCACTGCTCTCCGGTTTCTTAACGAGGAAATATAAAATCCAGAAAATGGGTAATGTGGAAGCAAATACCAAGAAGGATTCTGTCTTTATTTCTACTTTATATTTAAATTGGAGCCTTGAAGGCAGTGTGGGGAAACCTTTACAAAATAGTGTAATATTCTCCTGGGTCGTAGTTAAAAAATCTCAGAATCTAGAATTAAGAATGAGGTCAAAGAGTGAGGATAAATTTTTAAAAAGAACTATGTGGAACCCGTGCTTCGTTATGGCATGCCAGCAACTGCCTCTCTACCCTGGGGGAATAACTTCAAATTTAAATCCATAAATATTGCCCATAAAATTAAAATTGAATTAAATTGAAGAATAATATTTGATAAGTAGATATCATGGAGAGTTAATGTGCATGAATATTATGGATGTTTTGTGATACAAAGTGCATTATGGTATATATCATAGGAAATGAGCTCAGAAATAGTCAAAAACAGGGTAAAAATGCATCATAATTGAACAGGACCTTTGCTGCAGTGCTCCTTGGGTCCTAATCTATCCCCTACAAGTTTCAGAACTCTATGACTAAATTTTCCAGCTAAAAATCAAGAAAAACTGTCATATCTCAGAAACCAAGACTTCTAACCACCACCATTGGATTCAACATGCCCCCAAACCTATATGTGGGGATTTTCAAGCCTTTTTGGGCACTTTTTCCCAGTCAAAATCAACATTTTCTGTTTTTAGCCAGTCCCAATTTTATACCCTGGCACACTTCTTAATTTTGACAGAGAAAAAAGTATTGAAATGGCTTGAATATACCCACTTGCAGGTTTCGGGGCAAGCTGAATCTTTTGGTGCTAGTTTCGACTCTCTACAATAAGCAGTTCCTGAGATATCAAGGTTTTGGGGAAAGTGGTCCCAAATGGGGTAAAAATGCATCATAGCAGAATGGCACCTATGGAGCAGTGCTCCATAGGTCCTAATCTATCTCTACACCAAGTTTCAAAAGTCTATGTTCATATTTTACAAAGTTAACTTGCTAGTGACACAGCTGGAGAGCTGGAGACTGAACAAAGTTGAACAGAAGCAGACAGACCCCTCCCCAGGATGGACCTCTGCCAGAACATGTTCAAACTTGTTCAGCAGACAGACCCCCATCCCCCCGGGATAGGTGGCAGGTGAGGCGGCTCAACCTTGGACCATGCTGGCATACACCCAATGCTGGCGTACGGACCCCCTCCCCCAAAACCTACTATCCACCATAGGCTGCCATGCCAGCGTGATAGACTATTTACCCGGCCTTCCCGGGTAATTTCTTTTGTTAGTATATTGATGAATATCGGCGTGAGGACACGTTCCCACAATCAGCAGCTGCAATCCACGTTTTTAATTCTCCAAAAGAGCATCTTGAAACAATCTGGGTTTCTTTTATTTTATCTGCTCAATTAGGCCAATTGTTCAGAGAGTCGATACTGTTATTAGTAAAGTACCTCATGACGGTCAATGACAAATTTTAGGTTAATCACTAAATTTAGTTATTTTCAATTCACTAAATATTTCCTAAATATTATTTGGCATGTACAAACAATTTAATATAAATTTTCCTGTCTTATCTTCCTGATCCATTGAATCTGCCTAGGCAGATGAAACAAATTCGAAAACATTCAATGTTTGGATTAAACAATCTTTGAATTGTTATTTTTTGCCTTAAACAGGAGCAGCGAGAATATTTCTTGTGTGTTTCTGTGTGATAACTATTTGTATAGGCAGCATGTTACCGTGGAAATGTAGTCAACCACAGTCTATGACGACAAGGTAAATCTTCTGAAGGGTATAGTTGACAATGAACAGTAGATTTAGACATATATTCGAGAGGGAGGGGGAAATAGTGGTCAAACGTTTTAATATGGGCTATGGAGGCCTATGAACATCCTCTCCTAGAACAGCTTAGTAACTGAAAGCAGCCCGAGAAAATTACGATGAATTGAGGAATAAAATGATTCCACGATACGCGATTTATTTCTTACCAAATCAATAGAATTTTGTGTTGTGGGTTAACATACAGTTGCAATTGCGAAAGACAACCGACAAGACGAAACAACTGATAGACTACAAAAAAACATAAATTTGATGTTAGTGAAACTATTTGTTGATGTTGTTGTTGTTATTGTCGTTGTTATTGTTTGCCAGCAACTCATGCAATGAGAATTGTGGCTGTTCATTGGAAACGACTCAACCAATTTGTGGATATGATCTGGTTCTGTATCCGTCACCTTGTTTTGCTGGATGTGACACGACACACGACAACAAGGTAACATGTGATGTGACATCTGTGATGCAGCGTGAATTTCTATTTTCTCGGAAATCAAGAGTCACTACACAAAATTTGTATCAATTGTGTACATGAGGGTATGTAAGGGTGCAGTGTTAAACTTCTGATACAAATTCCGTGTGCTGATGGTTTAAAAATTTTCCTCCTCTGATGTGACAGTAACTGATATGTGACCCTCTGTCTGTCTGTCTGTCTATCTGTCTCTCTCCCTCTGGCCCCCTCTCTCTCTCTCTCTCTCTGTCTCTTGTAACAAAAGTATTGTATATCAATGCCTCTCTGTTGGTAGACGTTTAGTGGCTGTGGTTGTACACTGAGCGGGACTCCTCTAGTCCCTGGAGCGTGTAAGACGGAGGAGTGTGACACGTATATCGCTCACATAGCGCTGTTCGGCGTTTTTAGTTTCGCTGCAGGATTTTCCCGACTCGCTGCTCTCTCCTTGCAACTCCGGTGGGTACTGCAATCATTGAAGTTGGTGTTCACAAAAGTTTACTTCCAGTTTTATTAAAATAAATGTTGTTTTGTGCCATGTTTTTCCTGTTGGACATTACATCGTTATAATTGATAGCTAAAAATGATACGTTTTATATAATCAAAGCTTTTTGACCCGCAAGTACAGGGAAAGGGGACACTTCATTTTCAATATTGGAAAGGCATCTGACATTATATTTTGAACTAGCTAATTAACCGATGCAAACTGTTTCAACACCCTGGAGACACTGTTATGGATGTATTTCAGGGTTGTGGATCAGGACGTTAGACCTCCTGCCTTGGGAGTGGCATCTTTTCTCTATAATGCTTTTGGTAGGTTCAACATAATATACAGCTTGAATTGTTTTCTACCCAAAATTCTGAGTTTACACATACTCATACTTACTATACATCTTCAGTTAGGAAACGAAAGAAGCACATATTACATGAACTGATAATTCGGCAACAATATTTAAATGACAATATTCAAAAGTATGAAATTTATTTTTAAAAGTACGTAAACCTTTATAACGTTCCAGTTTTTATTCCCGGACCAATAATAATGGGACAACTATTTGACAGCACTTGTTTATTGTGGAAAACAACTTGTGGAGAAGAAGGAAACTGTTTAGATTACGATATGGACAGATACAGGTAAGAACGTTAAGGAGGCTGCAGCCACCTTTGTCCACAGACCAAAACATTGCACTGATAAGCAGATCTCAGCACAGACTTTCCTTTTTTGTTGGCAATTTTCGAGGCCACTAACAAACACATAACCATTTTGGAGCCACTGGGATTTCATCCATCCAAGTACTGATCGAATTCCTTGGCTTAAATTATGGGACATGAGCAAGGAAGGCCACCACCGGAATGGCTATTTCTGGATCAGCACACAGAAATCGTGTCATTTAAACAAAGGAGAGAACGAAAGAATTTCACGCTGTGCCTTTGATGAGCTATTGACACGAATTCTGTTTACTGGCAGACTTCTTTTCATGGGTTAATATCAAACTAATGGACCCAAACCTTTTTGGGTTTATTCACTAGGATTTGGAAATTTTGGAAGACAATTTTATTCTATGCTTAACATATCATTACTCGGAACGGCAGTTTCAAGTATAGCAAAAGACATCATCATTTTATATTATTTCACAGTCTGTTTTAATGCTTTTCAATAATATAGCGTGAGAGCATTTGACATTTCTACACACAAGTATAGTAGTAGTATCTGTATTGTAAAGCTTCTTGTTTCAGAGAGTACATGCACGGAGTGGCGGTCGGCGTGATGACGCTCGGAACTTTACTGGCCGTTCTACTGAATGTCCTGGTCACCAGGCGTGTAAACCGGTAAGGAACAAACAATACATCATAACAAAATATTTGCAGTACAGATTATGTTAACCAACTTTACTACGAGCACATGTCTGTTTTTCCTTTTCAAAAGATAAATCAAACAGCACTGTAATTTTCCTATTACATTTTGATTCGACCAGCGATTTGATCAACGACTATTTGCGACCCTTCGAGGGACTTTCTTCTGAAAGGCATTCGTGTAAATGTAGCAATTTGCTGCTGTGTCCCACTGTAGATGGAGGTCTAGAGCTCCTGAAATTGGAGACCCAAGAGAAAACAGAAGAATTTCACGCTGTGCTTTAGAATTTCTGTTGTTCCAAAACTGATAGAAATTTCAGGAGGTCTATTGTATCATAACGCAATGATCGGCCTGTTCTGTAGGGAAGAGAAGGAAACAGCTCAGGAGCAGCACAAGGATACCGGACACATGAACCGTGGGATGTTAGACGATGTGGACAATGAAGATGCTGTGTCCATCAGATCCTGGAACATGAAGTTCTGAGTTTCAGCAAAACTAGATGAGAAAGAAAATTTTCCTTTAATATTTCCAATATTAAAGGAAATGAAGGAGAATTTCTTTCTCATGAGTGGTATTTTCTCCATCATTGTATTGTAAACAATGCTTTATTTATGAATTGTTTACTGTTTTTACGTTGTTTAAAATTAATGTCATAGATAGTTGCACCAGAATTATGCAGTCAATTCATACATCATGCATTTGCATTACAATGTTATGCTACTGTTGGAAGCTGATCAGCTAATCAACATAAAACAGGAAAGCACCATGAAATTCGATAATTTTGTTTGCATTATTCGCATCATCAACTTGAAAATGACATTTCCCTATCCACCGCGCCTTACACACTAACCGATAGACCTCATCGTAATTCAAAGTATGAAACTTTAGTGAAAAGGACTGGGAGAGTCGACGGAGCCAATTGGGCAGTTGGCAGGGAATGTTTGTAATGACTGACAATATTGATTTGTAAAAAAACCCCAGCCTCATCGTTTGCATTGTGATAAAACAGTATCAAAGGCTCATTGAATAAACTGTATGTTTTCCAATTTAACTTCTCTGTATTTACGCAAAATTTGGTAGAATAGAAGCAAAATTTGTTGATTTTTGCGTTTGAATAGTTTGGTACTTGGTTTTACTGTGTTTTTAAGTCATATTAGAAATCTATGGTTTTACATGAAAATGTGAATAAGGTGTTGATAGAAACACTTGGTCCATCCAAAAAAATCACACAACAGTTCCTTCAGCATTAATTTCGCGTTTTATTTGTACGATCCCCATTATTTTCACTTTGATGAAACGTTTACATTTCGCCAGCATGCTTTGACAAAATACCAATGTGCTGTTTATGTTAAGGCATACATTGTTGCTAGATTCAAGCGGGCTAGGAAATCTGCGGAATCGTAGATGGACCGTACTAGAACGGCATTGATGTCATATTGTCGCAATATTATCTTAAGCTTTTGTAGTAAGTAGCTAAGCCTAGGTTGCGTGTTACTGGCTGTCTAGCCTGCTACGTACTGCTTAGTAGGTGTTGTCT
>JBCAUI010507940.1:0-12777 GCA_038406195.1 Haplosyllis anthogorgicola | reverse complement strand
CCTGCATGCATCATTGCATACCATAACAAATTGGCCTGACATCAGTTGGAAAATCTGTGAACTAGTCTCCCCAGAGTTAAAATATTCTATTTAGAGGCCGTATCCTAATGTCTTCACCACGAAGTGGTAGAATAAACAAACGTTGGTGACCGATCAACCGAAGTTCAATAGCCATGAACCCTCTTTCGCCACTCTCACCATTTGGTACTTTTGAGGAGACACGCTGAGTACGTCAGATGTCTGTATCCATGAAACACTGCTAAAATGTTCCTATTTCAAATAATTGACCATCTCATCGGCAAAGTGTCACATTTGTGACCTTAGTGTGCAATTACCTGTGATTAATAGTTCCTGACATGGAATTGGATAAAAGCGTCATACATAAGAACAGTTCACACCATGTAGGGAGAGAAATAGGAATTGGCATATCGTAATACTCATTTCAAAATACATATGATTACTCTTAATGGAGTAAAAGTTCGATAGTCATCTGAAATTAAAAATTATAGACCGTATAAATTTAGCAAATTGAACATTATGTCACATACTGAAGTTCAGCTGGATCATCATCCACAGTCTAGACTGATGGTCTGATGCTCATGGCCGATGGTTTCTCTTGTATGAGATACAGCAGTTCTCCAGTTGTATGGAGATGTCATAAAATCAGATGAAGCGTGTTGGTGGTGGTTAATATCAAATGTGAATGAGAAAAGGAATTAAAACGGCACTGTATGGTGGGTGCAGCACAAGTATAAATGCAATCAACACAGGGAAAATTACGTTCATTTACATTAAACAACATGGTAACCCACATTATGAGTTTATACGGGATTTTTTTCGTGTTCGAATATATTCCACAGCATTTTATGAGGATCATTTTTCTCAACGAGATAATCTTCGGACTTCGAAGCGATTGTCACGGCCGTTATTTTGTGATAGTTCCTAAGCCGCAAAATCACGTTACAAAATTTGAGAAATGTCTTTCATCAGCTGGATCACCGTACCATCAAATTGAATTTACTGTTTTTAGCAGTAAACAATCAGGGACCAAATAACAATAAACATGCAATCGAGTTTTAAAGAAAGTCAAGGGCTACATACGATACTTTTACTGAAAATAAAAAATGTACCATTACTTGTGTGAATTGATAAAGTTGGTGATGTTTATCATGCTTATTGGCCTTTGGTAATGTTGAAAAGAATACATTGTGATCTTAATACAAACATATGAAATAGAGTGGTCACATACTTATTCTTTTTCATATGGGAAGAACTCCTTATCGTGCACGAGTAATTAAAGCACAAGTAATAATTGCAATAATAGATAAATTGGCTACTTGATAACGTTCATAAAGCAGTTCAGAAAAAAGTCAAGAAATGCTCTGTCAGGGAGTACCTTCTCTACCCAAAAGGAAGTGTACTCTAATGATTTGGTGTACTACTTACCGTAATCATTTTGTAAAAACTTGTTTACAAAACATTAAACGTTGAATTTTGAATTTTAATTGCACAAAAAGTTGATATGCTGCTCTTGTACCATCACTGAAGCATAAAATCCATTTGACAATATAGGAAGGAAATGTCACAGAGAGAACTGACTGAGGACCTCCCGGAGAGTAGTGAAAAACAGTTCACTGGAGACGCTGTATTTGTGATGCAATTCGCCAATGTCCAAACGATGCCAAAATAAGTTGCAGTTGCATTGATCTCAGCATTCTTACCTTGAAAATGTATAGTTTTTAGCCAAACAAGTATTGAACATGATGTCAATCAAATTTACAACTGTTCAAACAAAATGACGTAATTTTTCACTCTTTCCTTTCCTTCTGTCGTTTCCTTGAGAGCAATTTGCTGGGATTAATAACAGTTTAATCGTGATATATTGCAACTCCAGGTAATTACATTTCTATTCAAGCCATTTAATTAAGAAAAACAAAGAAACAAGATTTTCATTTCGTAAATTTATGTAACTTGCACAACTAAAACCTGAAGGTGTAATCAATTTAAACCAAAATGTTTTACTCTTAATTAAACACATCTCACAAACAATTTGTTAAATTAAAATTTAATAATTAGATTGTAGGTTAGTGATGCATTGCAATTTCAAACTAAAAGATGTGTGGATAAATTAGGTGATATAATACGGAATATATTAACAAAGTTTTAAAGTTCGTCAATTATGACTGTGGTATGTAGAAATGGTAGGTTGTTTTGGTGTATTAAATCACAATTATTGAAACTGCATGGTTATTTTTCATTTTGTTGTGTGAAATCAAACTTTGCTGTTGATAAACAAACCATGTTATGATGTGACAATCAACTGCCATAAATTAAAGCCAGGTGAAACCCAAATGTCAACAGACCGCACGAGATACAGAGAGATTATAGTGGAAATTGAGCCACGTTGATTATTTACGGTCTGCAGGTTTCGTAGATGGTAATTATTGCACATAATGAGACTCTGTGCTCTGCCGAGGCTTCGCTTGTGTAAAACATATTATTGGCATATTGATTATATGACATTGAGTAATTACAGTGATTGCATGTGATAAAATGCTTATAACGTATTGTAATGACACGTAACAATGTTTACACGCTGACTACGTTTAAAAAGTATGCTAATTAAATTAATAGTACTAGTGCACTTAACATCGTCGTAAGACACATGAAATCTCGTTGCATTCAGAATTCGGTTCATGTTATGTCATTGAAAAAGAACAGTAATGCAGGTATAAATGATAAATTCTGCATGGTCTCGATGTTATATTTCACTTCCACTAGCAAAGAAGATATTTTTTGCATTTTCTTAGAATAAATACATTGAATTATTGCAGTAGACAGCGTAGATATTTGTATGAAGTAGAGTGTCTCGAAGAGAAAGTGTAGTAAAATTTCATTTAGAAAATCGTCAATATTGAACTTACTGGTCAGATTTTAAGCGCCTTGTCATATCGAGTAGTGCTCACTCATACCGTTGGATTTGTTTTGCTGCGACTACACTGATACATCACACTGTCAGCCATCCAAATGGAAGAGCATGGCGGTAATAATCTACATCACGATGGTACTCTTTTCTGCAGTTTTCCAAGCAGAAATTTTATTTCTCGGTATTTTTTTTAAATTGTATTATTTTGTTGATTGATATTTTACTTGCCCATCAACAGTTGTTTATCAAAGATGGAAATGAATGTGGTAATATTGGTCCTACAAATCAGATTAATGCACACGCACCATAACTGGTGTGGCAACTGAGTTAAAACTTTAAAAAAACTTAAAATTAACGCACCAAAAATCTGTGGCTGTGCAAGTTATCATCATCAGAGTCATCATAAACTACAGTTCTGCGATTTAATGACTTGATTTTAATCCTTCGAATAGCAGCTAGGATTAATTTCGATTCAAAACAGCTGGTTTAAAATTTATACCAGTCATTTGCTTGTCATGTCAATAAAATATTTAGTTTAAAAGCCCCTAGAACCAATTTGTCAAGATCATATTGAATGATTATTATCAAGGAACAAAACCCTCCAGTTGAACACCTTTATCCCAGTTCTGATATGTGTTATGTAAGAAGGATTATTCTCGGCCATGAGAAAAATTCCGTAAAGGCATTTGTTTAATTCAAACTGTAATTTTGGCTCAAAACAAGGTAGTAAAAGAAGACAACGCCAGAATTTCCATCAATTGTTTCAACGCTTTTGTCACATTAGCTTCTGGGCGATTTATTGCATATTTTATTGCGCAAATTCTGTATTTTCATAAAGATCAAACATCTACGTTGCAATGAAGAAGAACTGTGTGAAAATGACACTTCTTTCAAAAATAATATTGTCATCATCAATGAATTTCTATTTATAAGATTTTCCTCGACAATATAGCATGACAAATGAAGCACAGCGAACAAACATTGTGTAATCTTTTTGATGAATCAGATATTTTGCTTTTGTGGAGTAAATAGGAGCAAAGTGTAAAATGAAGTGGCAAAAAACAGGAGTTCGGGAATGGAATGGCCGCTTGACAGTCTCATTGACAATGTGTCAGGTTCGGGAGTCCAGAACTGTGAATAATAGTTCCTGACATGGAATTAGATAAAAGCTTCATCCATAAGAACAGGAAGCGTAGGTCACAATGTATAGACAATGATATATGAACTTACAAAATAAAAAAGTGGAGGTAACAACTGACGTAAACGCAAGAAACGCAATCTGAATGATCAGCATCGACAAGCTGTTCACTTTAAACTGGCAGTCTCAATTATGTCAGTGTTTTTCTGAAAACCCCAAAAAAGAAAAAAAGAAAAAAAATGGCGAGTTTCAGTAACCATAAAGGCGTAAATGACCAAGGGCAAGCTTCCCTTTTGAAACTGACTTGACCTTTCCAGACCAATTTAGGTTTACCTTTCACTGTTACAAGAAAACTCCAACTGAAAGTAGTTTGAGAGTCTCCTTGGTATCCCTTGCTTCGGTTAAACATTGACTAGAAAATGGATCACCAGGGGCTGTGCAGTCTGAAGCAAAAGGATGAAGCTTCTCGTGACAACAGACCGCAGAGAATTGACACCAATCTGTTTCTCCACTTTATCTTATCAAATCTACTTCCTTTTATGGTTAGAATGTTTCTCCACAAGAACATTGTGGCAGATTGAATTTAACTATTTTGTACTACTTGAAAGGTGAAAATATAAAGAAATTCCTAATTGAGTTAGATTGTTTCTCAAACAAACAAGGAATTCAGCCTTAAGAGGAGTTAGTTTTTTTCTGAAAATTAGATAGTATGTTTGTAGCGACACATGGAAATGTGTGGGTAAATACAATTGTGCAGCGGTTTTGCTATTCTGAAAATTACTCAGGTCAACTCTTTCATACCATACCGTGGGGAATACCTATCAGCTGTTCAAATTTCATCCAGGTTTTGTCTTTTCTGAGAAGGAGGATTGATACTAATCACATAGTAAAGTATCTGTCTGATACCTTGATAAGTGCTGCTCACATAGGAATTGGTTTTCACAGCTTTTTTTTTGATTCCTTTTCGTACAAAAAAACGGAAAAAATAATTTTGCGAAGACTCATTCTGAGGGAATAATGTTAACTGCAACTTCATTCACGCTTATCTGGAATTTCTCCGAATGTGAATTTCGAAGGATGTGTGAAATTCAGGAGGATATTGGGTCAAAAATAAAATAAACATCAACCAAGATGTCATTTACCAAACAATAAAGCCGAATTGCAACCATAAGACTTCGTGTTTAATATAACAAACTTCTACCTAATGGTTCTCTGGGGATTTCATGTAATTTGACAATTGCACTAAAACAGTTCTCTGTCCAATTGCGGTAGTAGGAGATCATGTCACAGAGTACAGACCGATCTGTTTTCAAATCTTGATAACCATCTTCCCTCTTTTGGTGCGGTTTGACTCCTACCTTTCCATATTCCTAGGGCCAAATTCGTTTTCTTCTTTCATTGAAAAAGGGCAGATAATGGATTCAATAAATCATGGCAATGTGTTTTATCAACTGTGAGATCAATGTAGAGCTCGCATGGCTGATATGGATGTTTCTTCACATTCCAAAGAACATCATTAAAGTCGCGAAGTTGTGGAAGTAGAAGTAATATCGTTAAGACTAACTCCCATCGTGTAAAGTGAATACAATGAAACAGCAGCCATAGCTGTTCAAACGAGATGTCATCTCGCCGATTCGTTTATTTACTTTTTTTAAATGGACTAAACGAAAAATACTTATTCAACTTTTTTTTATTTTTATATGCTTAATAAATACAATTTTTGCTAAATGTAATTCAAATTGTTATAATTGTTTCGTTTGGTTGTAGTAAATTAAGGCACTTTATCTGGAAATTTATGTTGATGATAAATATTTACAAATGAGTTACCCTATCATCCCTCATAACGGAATGACTCAAGTTTTGTTTACAAAAAACCAAACAAATCGACAAGATAATTTCTCGTTTCGATGTGACTAAGCTCATGTCATTAGTAGATAGATAAACCAATCGATTGACTGGAACATTAGTTGATTGACTTTTTGCAAGACTGTTGCGATTTATGAGAGATTTTTAGCCTTTCACTCCAAATGCAATTGTAATGTCAGGTGAGGCCATAACGTCCCTTGTACCATGTGGTTACATCAGTCATGGTTTCAGTGCTTGATGTATCCGAGCATTATGGATGAGGACTTACCTAACATAAAGCTCATTTTATTTACACTTTGCTCGTAATTACACAGCAAATACTGAATAACTTCGACTCTGTAATTTTTCATCAGCTTCATTGAGAACTTATTTGTTAAGTTGATTTGTCTATTTTCTCTTCTAAGATGAAGATATGGATGGTAATGTTTCATTGCACCAAACCTAATGATGAATTACGCACTCACAAAAGAGTGTCATTGTCGTGGCTAATTATAAGAAACTAGATATTAGCTTACATGGCAAAAATTTTACTCTACACTCCAGAAGAAATTTTAATGGTAAAAAGTATTCTAAGCTGTGTCCAATGATCTCAGACTTTACCAAACCCCTTTAAATCTTTTCATCTAATAATGTTCTAAAGGTGTAGTGTATCGGTTTACTTTCATTTTACCATGACGTTCTAACGTTAGAGCCAGCTGAAAGGTACTAATTATTTACTATTTGCTTCTGTTGATCACCAGTCTGTACTTCCTTAAATTGTCTTGTTTCAATTTTGTAAAAAGTATTTTAGACACATAATAATCCCATAAAATGGAGAACAACAAAACTGTCAAAAGACTAGATGGTCCACAACAGTGTCACAAACTTTGTCACCAGGTTCTGCACAAAGATATGACAAATCTTTTCATCAAACTAAGTAGAACCCGTGCTTCGCTCGAAGCAGCTCTATGGCTGGTTGAGCATCTGCTTCATTATCATAGAGGCAAAGCATAATGGTTACATTTAGCCTAATTAACAAAGAACAATGTAAACTAAGAGGCTGGTAGTCAATGACGTGACAACAAACTGGGTTGGAGTCAATTATCAGATGATCAGATGCTGTCTGTCACTGCCCATTTGTCCTAACCTCTTATGTTACTGAGAAACGATTTCCTGACCTCAGTTCTATTTTTGATAACTGTTGACTTTTAAAATGGACCCTTTTTCCATATTGAAACTCTGATGTACATTGTAGACGACGTAATACCTTTTAAGGCATAACCTTTCATTTTACAAAACAAATAACAAAGGTGAAAGAAAAAAGTCATTCAGAAATGGTAATAGTTATTAAGGTAGTAAAAATGGAAACTAACTACAGGGGGTGTCTGGTGATAAAATTTATTATCGCATTAGAAGCATATGATCCCAGATTCATAGTCACGTCGATTCAAACAAATGTTTTGCAGTGACTTTTTACTTGACGTTTAAGATCCAGATTGTAAATGTATTTGCGTTCATGGCTTGGCTCTCAAGTTCACTTTTAATCCTTATGTAAGTGAATCCATTACTACCAGAAGAGAATATCAACAAGTTAGAAAATATGCTCTGAAATACATATGTACGACGTTAGGGGCGAAACTGAAGCTGAAGAGTTTAAACATTGTACATGATTAATCTGCTTTGGAAATTTGCTTTTTTATTTTGTACTTTTTCGAAGATGGTCAAAAGAGCAGTGAACTAAATTCATTCAAACTGTTAAGTCTATGCTTATCAAGCAGGCAAGGTTCTCCTTGCAAAACAAAGATAATGCGGCGAGAAGCGGTTGTCGTTATTTAGTGGACAAACTCACACACTTGTTGCATTGTTTCAGAGTTTGGAAGCAAGTAAAAGAATTAGGAAATTTAACATTTAACTTTGCCACCTTCACATGATATGCAATGAATCTTTTCATTGCAGTTATTTTAAATTGACATTTATCCTTTTATGGAAACCATATTTATCTAACGTAATTACAGAACTCATTACTCAATTCCAGTTACAGTAATACATAGTAACTGACTGAACTTGCATTGGTAAAGAATTTTCGTAGACATTCAATTTCTTGTGGAAAGTAACGAAAATAATTTAGTGCTTTTACAAATATTGCTAAATTACGATGTCATTCAGTGCTGAGTGTACGATTTCGTGCGCCTTTATTCCTAAATTTGGCAATTTATGTGCTTTACACTCTGACACAGAGAAATTGCTTCTATCTGGTCCCTTCGTCCCATGCACAGGGATTTTCTGTAAGTCCATACAAATATCAAGTCCGAAACTTTCATCCTGTTATCACTTACTTGTCAAGAAAGGAGAGGATGTTATTGATTTGTTGGGGAAATTTTCCCGACGGTAATTAATCAAGTCAAACTTTGAGAACATAATCGTTATAACTTGTAAGTTCAACTTCCTAGAAAAGTAGATGGTATGCTAATTCTGATGTTAGAGACTACAATCATGCAATGCTTGAAATTCAATATGTAAATATTAAATACATAGTCTACATGATCAACCCCATGAATGCTATCTGAATGAATATAAATTTTCGCAGGTAGCAAACAAGTTTTAGAGGTAACAAAATTTCAACAGAAGCAAACGCGAAATTCTACAAATTGTAGGCAACGTGCTTGAACTTATTGCTGAAATTGGCACATTTAAGTTGCCCATAAAACTTCATTTCGGAGCATCATTCACTGTCAGTTGATAACGACTTTCCTAACTGAGAGGACAATGAAAAATTTATCTCAAATGGTCCGATCACAAAACCTTTCAACTCAAAATAAACATAGCATGAATGGGTCAATTTGTACGTCAATGAAGGACAAAATACCAATGGTCAGGCCATATTGCAAGACAAACTTCGGCTATTTGGTGCTGAATGATGCTTGGCATGAAAAAGTATGAAAGCAACATTCATATGAGCAGGAAGCCTAAGTCACAAGTGCTGAAAAGGTGACAAATGGGATCAGGTTCTGTTGAAAAATCGACATTTTGACCTTTAATTGATTTACTTGTCTCCGCAAAATATATAAGTGCCAAATTGGGCAGCGTATCATGTTACTCATAAGTCCAACTGTTATGGATTTATTTCCTACCGAAGTTTTTCAAAATGATGACCAAATATTTATTCTGAAGTCCACTTTAGTACGATTTGTTGTTCTCTGTTCCAAAGACACTGATGACACTTCTTGAATAGTGGATCTATTGTGAGCTCTCAAAGTACGAAATGGGAAGACAAGCCATTATCGATTCATGGGGTCTGGTCTTAACGCAGACACCTATGACAAACAATTATAAGTTTAGAAAAGAGAACCGTCTACTAACGTCAGTACATCACAGACAAAAACCCTGGAAATTCCAACGAAAAGGACATCATTCTTCATTTTCTGTGAAACACTTGTGCACAGAAAGCAGGTTCGAGAGAAACATTCACAAGAAAATCAATGAGTAAAAGACTTTTGCTAAGTCCAATCATATTCTATAAATATGAACCTTCCCACTGTATTTTGATACATGTACTGGATTAGTGTTGATGGATTGATGGAAAATCCGTTCTGTTATTTGATTATCTCTCAGTATTTTGATGTTGGACATAAACCATGGGAGATTGTTCTGACAGTATAATACAAACAAATACACTAATGTAAAGAATAATAAGAGATATATTGTTATAATTATTGTTCGGGTTACGATAACAAAATATGACTATTTCGATCCAGAAATTGTACAACAATAACAAATTGTAGACAATAACAGAACAATTGTAATAACGAAAATGTTTATGTAGACTAGTTAGCTTCCATGGTAATTTAAAAGTGAGTTATGCTAATAAAATAAAAATTGCCCTTATTTTCTTCAAATCCTAAATCTTCTCTCTTAGAATAAAAGGTTTAAAACAGAGGGCAGAAATGGACTACTTTCTGTCCAAACTAAGTATTTATTCTGAGACCCATTGACCAAAGTAGAATTCAACACGCTCGTGTTAAATTAAGCTTTGTCTCTACATGGAAGGAACGGTGTACAGAAAGTTTGTACTTATCACAGACAGAAACTCACTAAACTAAATCTATCTTCGAAGTAGCGTTGGTAATTCGTGCTGAAACAACCTGGAATACAGTTTCTTTTTGTATCAATTATCATTGCGTGATAACTATTTGCCCCTTTTCACTTTCATGGTCTTTCTCGCAAAGTAACTTTTTGTGTTTATCAGAGAGGCGAATAAATGACTTCAATAAATCACGCGAATTGTGTTTTATCATGTGTAAAATCAATTTCAGCTAATGCAGCAACCACAGGGCCTTTCCTGGTCTCTAAAAAGACCGCAACGATTAGCATTCATTAAATTTATTTGGCAAAACTAAACCTCAAACAAATGACATTGCTTGACAGCTCTTTCTAATCTAAACACTACTTAACACTTTAGGACTTGGCAATAAATTTCTATGATTTTTATTGTGCGGGAAAATTAACGCGTTAATCCATTTCCTGTTGCAATCATGAGTATCCACTCATGAAATCTGCAGTAATTATATGATTTATTTTGCCAATGTTCCCCACATCCTAATTTGGCATAACATGTATGCGAGTCATAAAGCTTGGGGTATGATGAAAAGATCAATAGCTGGAAATAAGGTCTAATTTTGCCAGATTTATATGTGAGAGGTATCCTTCAGGACTAATGAATTATTAGGGTCAGATACCTAAGAGCGGTAGGGTGGCTGAAGGAAAGATGAAGATGTTTATGTTTGCACCATTGATGCCAGACCTGTAGTAATAAAAATAGTTATTTTCGGTATTATTTTAGAAACAACACATGAAAGTAGAAAACCAGAAAAGTTCTACAACGTATTAATGGAAATGCACGAGAATAAATACATCAAAACTATGTGCATTTCACATTTGTTTTAAATAATTTCAGTTAAAGAGTTATGTTGTAAAATTTGATTGATGTGGGCGGTACTGGTACCTTAAAGGTTAGCCTCCCATTATGTTTAAGTACTTCTATTGTATATTTTTCAATGCAATTTGATGATTCTATTATTTATCCCCTTACAGAATGAAATTACAGAAGATATCTACTCAGGTGTAAGAGAGGCAGACAAGAACCATGTGCTGTAAGAAGAAAAGAAACGTAGAGGAGAATAATCCGTCCAGAAAGAAGAAGAGCAAAAATGAAAAAAAGTTGCCACTCGAGGACCACAACCATGGTACCCTCAATAACACAATCAGCAAGAAGCAACAGGAGATAGAGAAGGAAAACTTACAAGTTCCGAACACACTGGTGGCACAGATGCGGGAAATGCCACCGAAAACGCGAAAGGAGAAGTGTGCGAGTTGTTGTAAGAAATTTGTGGCATTCCTGTTCAGTACTATAGGGCTCACCTGTGTCTTGTGCGGCTACACAATTTTCGGTGGCTTCGTGTTCAAGTGGTTGGAGTCGCCGAACGAAGTTGAGCTCAAAAACGATGTCCAACTCACAAGGAAATTTTATGTGGACAAACTGTGGAATTTGACTGAAGAGTTAAATATGTTCTATCCGCAAAACTGGAGTGATATGGCAGATAGAATCCTTCAGGAGTACACCACTAAAGTGTACGTTGCAACCAAGTATAAAGGATGGGATGGAAATGATGGTGTAGCTGAACTGCAGTGGACGTTTGCTGGTTCTCTACTTTATTCTATTACTGTTATTACCACCATAGGTGAGTATTTAAGAACCATTTCTTCTTCCTAGTATCTATCCTAGTCACTATGAGCTTCTAAATATGAATGTCTAAGATGAATAAACGGGTAAACATTTGCACCCTCCTACTGAACTCTAATTACTGAATATTTCAAGTTCAAAGTTGAGTCAAAGGATTGGCGACACCGTGTACACTTATTAATGTCCCATTCACGGTATACCCGATATAAAAATAGAATTCATTTTCTCTGTAAACTCTCCTATAGTGTAGTTGCACCCAATATAAAACGCTCTCACAGATTCATCTTCGAGTGCAAAGGAGATAATTCCACGTTAACATGAAACTACTCGTACAAACATTATTAGAGCTGAAAGGAATAAGAAAATCATGTCAGTTAGTGAGGCTAAATGATATCAAGTATATTGTGGGAAGGGACATGCTAAAGTACTAATCAATGGTGATCAATCAGAATGGTTTATTTTATCGATGGTATTCATTATCTCCCTATCTGACTTGATAAGATTACTCAGCAGATCCATCGTATTGATTGGCACACCCCGTGCACAATGTGGACAACGTATTTCAAATACTCACTTCGTAAACATAGATTTAGTGTTATTCATGGGCTGCTGTCGGCGAAAACGCATCTTAGTCCTGCATAACACAGGCAATTCAAACTAAGGAATTAAGCATTATGTTGTTATCACAGTCAGCAAGCTGTCTTAAAATTTTGTCAACCAAAAACGATACAGTACATGAGCTGACACAGGAAATGAGGTTACTTGTTTAAATAACCTGTTAGCAGCTTAAATGCAGGTAACAAAGTCACCCAAATTGTAAAGAAATATGCCCAATAGAAGACGACCAGTAATTTATGGTTTAAAAAGTGATAAATAACAGATGTGCTGTATCTTTATTTTTTAAATCGTGATTAAGTAATATGGTGACCCTGAACTGATTTTTGGAAGATATTTTTCGCAAATGCGATGGACGGTTAGATTACAATGAATGATACAGAAGTCGTTATCGAACTGTCGAACCAGATTTGAGGTCGCTACCCAGAATTAGGCAATTATTATTATTATTATTATTATTATTATTATTATTATTATTATTATTATTATTAATATTATTATTATTATTATTAT
>JBCAUI010507929.1:0-12778 GCA_038406195.1 Haplosyllis anthogorgicola | reverse complement strand
TTCCTTTAAATTTACTATTTCAGTTCAGTTGATGTTGCACTGAAGGAGTCCAAGTTGGCAATGGCTGTTCAGTGCACTAGGGTGCCCTTTGTGCTAGCTGGGCAGTTGTTAGGCAACTCCCACTGGAACTCTCTGACCTTACCAGCCAGTACCTGGGGGCCCTTTTAGGTATTATTGGTTATTTGACAAATACCCATAAGAAGTATCCAATATTAAATGGAATTTGACACAACTGTGTACAGACAAATGAGGAATAACCAAGAAAGAGCGTCCATTCATGTAACATTGGGGCTCCCAATTATGTCATAAATCCAAGTCTGTATAAAGTTGTGATCAAATCAAAAAATTATTAAATGATCCTGGAACGTATCCATGAAATAACTGAAACAAAATAACTGGAAAAATACACAAAATAATAAAGTACATGTTACACGGTATCATTCCAAAAACAAAAGATTAATTATCCAGGCACGGCAATGGCAAAAGACGAGGTGCGCTCATGCAAGGTGATGTAGCATTGTTTGCTTTACACTTTCTTCTTTCAGGTGATGATTCAGAAGCACAATCGACACATGTCTATTTCTCTGTACATGTCAGTTTTGGCCGTTTCTGATACCATTGCGTTATTGACAGGTGAGTGTTTGATTCGAGACAAGCATCAATACAATACAAATAATGCGTTATTTGATAACAGATATCTGACCGGAAATGACATGTTTTCAAACTCAAACAGTATAAATCAACAACAGCCTAGTCACGTCTAAAAATATATCATCTCGTCGATTTGTTTATCACCGTCCGCGTGTGCGGAAGGTAATGTTTTCAGTCGCGACAGTCATTCAGTCTGTCTGTTTGGTTGTGCCAAGGTCACTGGGTAAAGTTCAAGGTCACAGGATTAAAAGATGTTCATATTTGACAGTCATCTGTTAATGTTCTAATATTTGTGAGCAATATAAAAGATCAAGGTGGTTTGAAGTTCAAGGTCATTTAAAGTTCAAGGTGAATTGAAGGTGAATTTGTTATTTTTTAATGAAGTCTTCAATGTTTTACCTTTTATGGCGTTTTAATGACTGTTTGCATATCGGGCGGTTCGGCCTAAGTTAAAAGGTATTCTTAATGCTGTTTAGGACTTATTACTTATTTGAACGCTGTACACGAAATAGACATGCCACCCAGACAATCGTCGTTCTGCACGCAAGCAACAACTGTTTTGTGGACAGCAAGTTTGTGTAGTACCCTCTTTATACTTAATATGACGTTTGATCGTTTCTACAGCATAATAAGGCCGCATAAGGCTGCTTTGTTTAATACGGTTAAAAGAGCTAAGATCACTATTGTATGTATTATTGTATTTAGTATTGCATTTAATATACCTCATTTATTCATGACACTGAGTGTTGGGCTGCAGTGTATTCCACTAGTTATTGGAATGAACAAAATCTCGGGTCAGTTTTATTACTGGGCCAACTTTGTGGTTAGCTTTGCCCTTCCTTTTGTCTTATTGTTAATTATGAACTGTTTTATCATACATACCATACGCAAAAGTGCAAGGTTTCAAGAAGGTCAAGGTCAAAGTCAAGGTCAAAGTTCTAAAATGAAAACTTCGGAAAAGCAAATTTACATAATTTTACTTTTGGTGACTTTTGGATTTTTAATCATGACCACACCTTCTTACGCATTTTTCCTGTACGTAAAATTTTATGACTTTACTGTTACAGCAAAATCATATGCAGGTTACAATCTGTTCTATAACACTGCGCACAAAATGTATTATACTAACTACGGGATGAACTTTTATTTGTATGTTATATCTGGAGGCAGGTTTAGAAAAGATTTGGTCAATTTGTTTAAATGGAACAAAGAGAAGTCCGTGGATAATTCAGTATCTCAGTCCTCCGATGCGATCACAAGAAACTCGTCCATCTGATTAAATAACTGGTTGCGGAATTCAATTCTCTGGGCAATAGCAAATAAAGTAGAGGAATTAGAAACTTATTCCTAATTACTCAACTCTCCTGGCCCTCCTGGTCTTTTTCACCCAGGTTTTACACTGTGAGTTACTTACGATGGAGCTTATTGTTGTTAATGCGCAGTTAATAGAAAAATCTCGTTATGACTTTATACTTGTGTCCTAAAATTTATATTTTGTCCTTTTTATCGTCTTAACATACTGTTGTATTTACCTGCAGCAGCAGGGTTAGAAGTCAGGTGCTGTGACTTGTTGTAACAGATTAGAAGCTGAGCTTTTTTTATTTATCATCAATAGGTCATATCTTTCTTTTTCAGGATTAAATTGTGTAACATTAGTTTGAGATATAAGCATTTTGTTTTCTTTATCAAAAGGTTAATGTTTCTTGATGTATTCTCAATAGAGAACGCCCAGTGTATTTGGTTTTGAAGGAGCGCGGTCCTAATATCTGTCGCAAATCGAGAATCTCCCATTGATGGCCTATGGAACATACACAGAGGGCGGTATCTTCTAGCGCGAAATCCCCATAGAGCGACAAATATATTGGGTGTTTTGTAACGATTGGTGGACCAAATCGGGGTCACAACCTTCCGAAACCAGGTCACTTAGAAGTCAATGGTGAAGGTTCTCTGTCCTCAAAGCTCAATACATTGATTGGTTGTTGTTATATCTGGTTAAAAGTCCTCATAGATTCGTATCCGACATTCCTTGTGATGTTGTGTTTGAATCAAATGTTAATGTAACAGATTTACCTTGGATACACTTTCATTTTTGTGTTTGATTAACAGAGTAAAAATTAGTTCGCACGTACCGTATTTCACACACGGAAAGCAGTACAAGGAATTCGTAGTGCTGTGTTACCTGGAAAATGGCAGTAGAGTCTAGGCCATTTGAAGGTCACTTACAGACTGTACACTATTTGTAATCCGCGTGGATTCATACTGAGTGTCATTATTTTTCTGTAATGGCAGAATATGTAAATTTACAGTGTGCCGCAGGCAACTCTGGCCGGAAATTTCTTGCTAGTGCAAGCACAACCTAATTGATATTGTAGTTGTTTAATGTTCCTCCTAAACAATACTGAATGAACATACTTTTTAAGGACCACACATTAAAATGTACTTCAAATATTTCATATGTTTACTTAAATGTTGCAAAGTAACTTTATTTACATAAAATTCGTCATAACTCCAAATAGAGACTTAAAATAAATTAAACGATGGTTAAATGCGTATTTTCATGACAGCTAGTGAAATTCCTATCAATTTAGGAACGTACAGAACAAAAGAGCGAACAAAGGAATTTCACGCTGTGATTTTGAATTTCTATTGTTCCAGAACTGATAGTCATTTCATCCTCTGAGCTCTACTCACTGTTTTTGAGAAAAAATCATACTACTAATATTTATAAGGCAAAATTCTGTCACATTACTGACACCCTACCAAACATCTTTTGTCTTCTGTCCTGTGATTGGTAAGGAAGATCTCCCCATAATCAGTATTCTGCTGTGTTATTGGACATGCCCTGTACATAATAAATTATATTAATGAGGTCTCAGGGGAGATCATTGGCTGAAAATGAAGTCAACAAAAGCACATGACAGTTAACCGTCCAAAGGGCGGGCTCTAACTAGTAATGTAGGTAGCGTGACTAGTTGATTGTGGTGATGCACGTGTAAACCACCATTAAAAACTCAACATACTTTCAATATAATTTTAGTTTTGCCCCCGGCACTGTGTAAACCAGTCTATGTGTATTTATTAAACATTTATGGCAGGTAATATGGTAATGTAAATATGGCCTGCAATAAATGCAAATAGGAACATAAATTTAAATTTGTATTTAATTATGATGCCAAAATAAATTTCAATGTGTTTTATTATGGTTTCAAATATGTTGAGTCATGAGAACTTATGTTTCTTACAAAACATTTTCATGAAAAGGTATCCAACATCGAGACACCACGGTCGTACTCATTTTTAATAAAATTAAACGACCGTAAAACTACAGAGACTCATTATTAGCTAATAGTTCTTGAAAGAGTTTCGCCAATTTTTTTTTTCAATCTGTTCAATAGCTAAATTTGGAAAGATTGCATGACGACATTGTGGAACATATGTTGTGCAGTGATGTATACACATAATAAGTCATGGTTCACTGCTCAGCACCAATTGTTTAGAACAATGCATACTCAGTTCACACCTTTCACTTAACAGTTAATCAGTGGTCGTGCACTGATTGACCGTACTCCTGCTTGAGCAAGGTTAAGGTTTATCAATTAGAGCAGATGTCACTATCTCATGGTTTAAGTTGTTAGTTGAAAACCTCTAGTGTAATGAATGTTTTAGATCTACACTATCTGGCCATTGTAATGGACTATCAGCAGAATCTTATTCACAATGCTTGTTGTAGGTATTAGAACATCCCGGAAAGGTTATTACGAAAACATTTGTCAATTTTACCCATTACATATCTTTAATATGATTCTATCAGCAACTGAAGGACCGAACTCGCCCATCATAGTTTGCCTTTGTGGCGTTACGACTAAGTAATGAGAACCAAACACATTGTAATCATTCACACTGTACAACATGTTGTAAACATCCACAACATCCACTCCGAATTTGCGCATCAGATCATGAACGATTTTATTAAGAGCTCGCATTATGTATCCGTTTCGAATTGAACCGTTTTCCAGCCTTTCGCTCAGTCGATTCGGATACCCAACTCCTGAAAGATAGATGATCCAAACGTTGCTCAAAGAAACTGTTTTTTGTATCAGTTCAATAAGTTCCTTGATTCCCATTAAATATCCGGCTACACTTCCCCAAGCCATGTCCCAAGCCATAGAGTTTAACATTATTAAATACTTCCATCTGTGACTTTCTTATCCATTTTCTTACCATAAGATACACTGAAAGCATACTGTTCATTTTCATGCAATGAATTTACTCCTTTCTCTTTAAACAGTTTTAATTCATCTTTATCTAGCAATTTGAGGCTGCTGTTGTCAAATATATTGTGGCTCTTTACTATTTGAAGTTCTTGCTTAAATTCCTCAATAGTTTTACTTATAAAATGTCCCCATCTCAGTGACGTGTTGTCCATATGTATTGTAATGTTGGGATTGTATGGTAAATATCTGGACAGTTTGTTCAAGTGTATTAAGATGTAGTACCACCAGAATCTCATGTTACTGTCTCCTATCAGGGTCATCTGGAAGAAAGTTTTATTACAAGGTGTTGAGACTCGTGGAAACATTACATCAGGCACCTTATATATTATTCTGATATTTCATCTGTTGTTTACATAACAAGATTTCAGGGGTCCCACTTTTGGGGACAGCAGGTTAACATTGGTGACAACAATGTTTATACTTAATTTTTACAAGTTGTTGATACATAATTGATGAGGGTAATATTGTAGTTTTGTCCACTTAATGTGTCTTCTATCCACTTAAGACTTAAGAATTTTACAATAAACAATAACATTGTTATTATAAATGTTAACCTGTCATTCCTAAAAGTGGGCTTATTGAAATATTGTTATGTTAACAAATTGTCTTTGGACAATTATCAGGCAATTTAGTTTTGCAGAAAAATACTTACATGTTTGAAATCATCCACACATTCTTTCAGAGTTTGGTTGTTGACAGAAGGAATGAGACATTGCCCTGTGAACCAGTGCCATCTACTGTTTTGTTTTCTCCACCATCCCCCTGGTGGTGTGTCTTCTGACCAATTAGTGCAAAGCTTAGGGTTTGAATCAAGCTTTAGTTCATTTTGCTTTGCAATGTACACATCAGCATGTGCTTCAAACAATGTTTTCCAGAATGGTTCCTGATGACGTGTTAATGCAGAGAATTTAATAAAATTTCCTTCAGCTGTGATTGTTGCTCCTTTTTCATGAACTCTGCATTTAGCAACATATGTTTCATTGAACAGATGAACCACAGGAAAAAATTTTGGTGTTTTCACTTTTTATTAGAATTGTAAAACTGCTTCCACCAACAGAAACAAATCCTTCAAATGTTTCTTCAATCTTAACAATCAGATGGTTAGAGTTTTCACAAGGGTGGATTTTATGTTTCCAAGTGAAATGTGGATTTTCTTTGAAAGTGTTATCTGAAGCGATTGTTGCATGTTGTGTAACGTCATCTGTCATGTTGGAGTGCTCTCTGTAGTTCTCTATAATTTGTGCTATTATTTCCTCATTGCTAGTGGCATTGGGTTCCTTATCATTCATAGTGTTGATTCTCTTGTTCACGGCGGCAATGAACTTGTACAGCTGCAAATCTTCAGTGCTGTTCAAATCACACTAACAGTACGTGGTGACGGTTCTGAAAAACATCTAATAGAGTGAGCCCCGTAGTGTAGTGATTAGCGTGAAGCGCTGCTGGACAGGCGGCCCGGGTTCTATTCCCGGATAGGGTAGAGATGTTGGGCAGTGTCTCAGTAAATCACAGCCTCACCAGACCAAGGTGTAAAATTGGTACCAGCCCTATGTGGGAAGAACAGGAACAATTGTGTGTGACCCTACAGGGGATGTTTAGCTGTCACCTAATCTCATCACCATGAGGTAATAGCTCACTTGAGGGATAGCTCACACCAAGGTTGGGTGAGTTGTCGGGTGAGTTCCTGGCTGGGAATTAAAAAAAAGTTGTTTGCACATTTGATCAACAATATGCTTGAAAATTCGCTATATCAATAATAAATATCTTTAACTTTATAGAGTAGGTACACATCACGCATCATACACATACACATGCACACACACATTCATCGAGAAATTCTCATACTTTACCATTACTTTCCAGGGCGGTCATATTATTCAGTACACAAAAATCCTTTTAGAACTTTAACACAATGCCTTATGGCAGTTTTATAACCTGCTGGCTCTTTGTCCAATAATTTTACTCACGAGGATTCAGAATCATCAGTACAATGCTCTGTATGATGCTTGCAGGGTAGTAGTTTAACAATAGGGTATCAAAAGCACAGCATGAAATTCTTTCGTTCTCTCTTTGTTCTCTACGTTTCCAGAATGATACTATTTCTGTGTACTGTTCTTGGGTCTTAGACAACCCCTGAACTCTATTTATTTGAAGGCTTCTCAATCCTGAGTCTATGACACTTACCTGAGACGATTATCCCTGTTCTCATCTCTGTGTTCACACTTTGAGTATTCATGCTTACGTTGGGTTGATGTGATGGAACTGTCCTCTTTTGCGAAGATTGAATTATTGGTTGTTCCATAGATGTTTAGTATTTGGACCAAAAAAACTGTTCGAGATGTAAACAGTTTTTCCATGATGTAGTAAAGATATACAGATAAACAGAGCAACAACCCACACGATGAAGCTTTGATACCGTGTCATTTTATCACATTCCATTACCAGACAGATTTCATGACAAAATTACGAAATGTAAATCTAAATAAATAGGTTTGTTTTTATTGGCAACAAGCCTCACATGTTATGTGTGTGTGCTCTATGCAGAATATGTTTACAGTAACTGTTTACATGTTTACATAAACCAGGACGACACAAATGAACTGAAATGTATTATTTATTTATTTTGCGGTCATATGTTGAAATGGTCTTCATTTTATTTCCATGATAACGCCTCAGGTGTAGATGTACGTCTATGCCATCTATTAATTGTTTCAAGATAATTAGACATCAATTAAATTAGCCATTGTCTCCATCTACCTTATGTACCCTTAAACATTTACATGCTGTATATGGAGGCCCTTGAAGAGGACACTGTGCTTTTCGTGATAAACTTTTCAGGAGCTGTTTGTTGTAAGTAGTGTAAGTAGTGAATCAGTGTGGTGTGATTCCACCCTCGAACAAACAATTTGGGTCAAGGGGAAAGGGAAGCACCAGAGTCGCTCCAATTAATGCAGAAGGCAACGGATCGTCTGTCATTTTGCCCCCTAACAGATCTGAGTGCTGCCACTTCCACACAGCTGAATATGCTCTGCTAATGCTTGGTCAAAAATACAACCATAAACCTATCACAGGAAAACCTGTAGAACATTGCCAAATAAAAGCATGAGCCCACAATCTTGTTATACTAGATGGAACCCATGCTTTGCATGGGAAAATACGCCCCCATAAAGTTCTCACCCCCTAAAGCAAATGTCCACTCATAAAGTCCACTCATAAAGTTCCTTCTCGCCCTGAAACAAATGTCCATTCATAAAGTTTCCAGCCACCCCCCCCAAAAAACCCCAAATAATGTCCACTTACAAATTTTCAGCCAATGAAGATCTTCCCTAAGACCTCATTAACATAATTTATTATGTACAGGACTTATCCAATCACACAACAGAATACTGATTATGAGGAGAAGCTCTTTATCAAATCACAGGACAGAAGACAAAAATGTTTGATAGGGTGTCAGTAACGTGACAGAATTTTGTCTTATAATTGTTAGTATTATGATTTAATTACATATTTTTAGGATAATCCTGTCAGCTACTGGGCCGCCATATTCACCCTTCATAGTTTGTGTCTCTGGTAGAATTCCCAAGTAGTGAGTCCCAAATACATTATAATCACTGACACTGTACAACATGTAAATATCCAGAACATCCACTCCGGATTTACGCATCATATCCAGAACGATTTTATTAACTGCTCGAGATATGTATGTGTTTCTAACAAATCCGCTATTTAAATTATCCTTAAATCGATTTGGATACCCGACTCCGGAGAGATAGATGATCCGAACATTGTTCAGAGAGAAGGTTTTCTGTATTAGTTCAATTAGTTCCTTGATTCCTGCCAAATATCCGGCTAAACTATTCCAAGCAATATCCCACGCCATAGAGTTTATTACTATCAAATACTTTTCTTCCCTCTCTCCACTAAACTGATTCTTTTCACCATGACTGAACTTCTGTAGTTCTTTCTTTTTCCACTTTCTCTTCGCCACGCTGTGGAATAAACAGGAAATGAATAGTTTGGAAGAGGACGATAGCATATGATATGATTTGGGCCTCAAAAGTCAAAGGTTTACAGAATTATTTTGAACAAATAAAAGAATACTATAAACCTATTCCCTATAAACCTCAGGTGTTACGTAAAAATGGAACTGACATAAAACTTTGAACTGAAAATGTCAGATTTATATTTCACACTGACGTTTTGTGTTGGTTTATGTTCCTCAGTTCCACTTTAACTTCGTCAATGTTGTTATTGATAAATTTTGCCCATCTGAACGTCATGTTGTCGATGTGCCTTGTTTGTCTCAGACCGTTAGGTAAATCTCTGGATAGTTTGTTGATGTGCATCAGAATGTAGAACCACCAGTATCTCATGTTACTATCGCCTATCAACGTCATCTGGAAAGCAAATAAGAGATTTGTGGTCCGATAGTGAGGTTTTGAAAGCTTTAAGTTAACCTTAACTGACATGACTACTGAACTTTAGTGGGCAATTGTAATTCCTTTTGAAAATGTATAGTTAGCAATTCAGAAACGTGCTAGCCTAGCAAATTACAGTTATATTTACATGTTTGAAATCATCCAAACATTCCTTCAGAGTTTGGTTGTTGACAGAAGGAATGAGACATTGACCTGTGAACCAGTGCCATGTACCGTTATGTTTTCTCCACCATCCCCCTGGTGGTGTGTCTTCTGACCAATCAGTGCAAATCTTGGGGTTTGAATCAAGCTTTAGTTCATTGTTCTGTGCAATATACATATCAGCATGTACTTCAAACAACGTTTTCCAGAATGGTTCCTGATGACGTGTTAATGCAGAGAAGTCAATGAAACTTCCTTCAGCTGTGATTGTTGCTCCTTTTTCATGAATTGCACATCTAGCAACATATGTTCCATTAAACAAGTCAACCACAGGACAGAAATCTTTGGTGTTTTCACTTTCTATTAAAATTGTAAAACTGCTTCCACCAACAGAAATAAATCCTTCAAATGTTTCTTCAATCTTAACAATCAGATGGTTAGAATTTTCACAAGTGTGGATTTCATGTTTCCAAGTGAAGTTTGGATTTTGTAAAAATTCTCTATTTGTATTCATCGTCATATAGAGTATCCAATCGTCTGTTTGCTGCGGAAAACGTCGGTAATTGTATATGAGCTGTGCAAGAATTCGTTCCCTTTTGTCAGCAGCAGAGAAGTCGTTTCCAGTATCAGCCACGATTTTATTTTTCAAAGCGCTGATGAGGTTTTTGACGCCTTTGTTTCCTTTCAACTTTGGAGATTCATTTTCTGTATTGCCGTTTTTTTCTTGTTGACCTCGGCTATGAACTTGTTAAGTTGTAAATCTTCTGTGCTGCTAAAATCACAGTGACAATACGAGCCTATGTTTCTGAAAATATTATCAGGTGAGAGTTTTTAAAGTGTCCTCTTTAAGTTTCGCTGGATAGAATTGTATGATTGCCTGAATAGCCACTCGACAATCTTTTCAAATCCTGAAATTCCTATCAGTTATGGAACATTAGAACATCAAAAGCACAGCATCAAATTTTACGCATAATAGTAATAGTAAAAAAATATTTTTCGCCACGGATAAGGACGATCGCACATCAGGGGTGTGATAAACGCCAAGTAACACTTCCCGTTGGCAATTTTTAATCTGACTTAATTGTGGAAATATGAGCAAAAATAGAAAATTCCTTGTGTACATTCGGATCTAAAGGAGTTAAAGATTGTTGGCATGTACATATTTTCATTCAATAATGAAACTACTCTTCAGAAAAGAGCAAAGACAATTACACAATTGAACAACTGACTACTTCTAGTCAGTATTTACTGGTGTTATTTTCTTTTCGTCTTTTCTGTAAAGAATTTAATTATTAAATGGAAATATGTGCATACCAACAATCTTTAACTCCTTTAGATCCGAATGCACACAAGGGATTTTCTATTTTTACTAATATTTCCACGATTAAGCCAGATTTAAAAATTGGTAATGGGAAGTGTTACTTTTCGTATCATGCCCCTGATAATACAAATGCGAAGTTAAACGTAGATCTATACACAATTGAAAGAAGTCTAAATTTACATAATATTTCACTGTATTACAGGTTTATACCATTGATAGAGTGATCACCTATTCAAAAGTTTTCTGATTTTTTAGTATTTCATTAAGTTTTGTTGTAGATCTATTGAAAACACATGTCAAGTGTAATAAGTAGCTAAGCCTAGGTTGCGTGTTACTGGCTGTCTAGCCTACTACGTACTGCTTGGTAGGTGTTACCTCTGCGGTACCCTGGGCTCTTCTGCCTTCTCCGCCTAAGTGCGGCTGTTAGCTGGGGTGTTGGGGGCGGAGCTTACGTGCGTAGCCCGTAATACCCCCGGAACAAGATAATAAGATAAAGATAAAGAGCATAATTAAATCCTTTGTATATTGTACTTGACATCTAAGAGCTTGACTGCAAAAAGATTAAGGAACTATTTGTATTTTTGCTAAGTTGCCTGTATTTCTAGATTTGTTTTCATGGCGTTATGATGTCTTTCTGTTCTTGATTTCAGCATTGTTTTATCGGGCTAGAGTGCCAAATGTTTAAGTAACATTTTTTATCTATGCCAAAGTGCTTTTCTTTGTAGATTACTTTTTGGCGTTATAAAATACCAAAAACTGTTAGAGGAATGGATTACCAACAGTTTCATAGGAAATTTTGAACAAAATTTTGAAAAAATAATTGACAAAAAAATGTTTTCACTTTAACATCTTCTGTGGTCAGACGCATCTGCCTGTATCCGATAGTCAGAGAATAAGTGTAAGATCCAGTAGCATCTGGTCTAACAACCTAGAGATCTGCATGTATCAGATGTCCAGAGAAAGAAGTGAAATTCTCTCTGTACCAAGATGAACCGGACGTGGAATATAAATTCATGACCCAAACTTCATCCATACCCTCCAAGCTGATAACCCTGGTACAGATGCCATTTTGATAATCCAGGAGTGAGAAGGCTGTGCACATTGCGTTTCCTTTAAACATGAGTGTCCCATACGCAGAGTCTTGACCGGGCGACATGACGGTAACGGTGAATTGGTAGGTTCCGTTGATCGGGGCGATGAATTTGCCATACTCTGGGCTTCCAGCATCGTCGACGAAACCGTTTCCGATGTTTGTCATCACGGTGTCCCACGTGAACATTGCTTCTGCGTCAAATAGCTAAAAATTTGCACTCAATTTTACTTTTGAAGTCAAGCAAATACATAAAACTCGTTTACATCAAGTTCCAACTTCAGGACAACTTATTTTCCCATAACCCTTTAGGCGGTAATGATTTCTGCTGTTGGTAGTTCACTGACCGCAATGCACTGAGACTGAACCAAAGTAAAAAAGACAGTGTTGGGAATCAATGCATGATTATGATGTCAATCTCGTAATGACGCAACAGTCTTTAGCAAATTCATAATGCCACTAGAAGTCTCATTGACACAATGTTTAACTTTTGGACCAATTTGTATTAAAGTAAAGTAATTATTTCTGAAAATAAGGATGATAATACATGCAAAATTATTTATTTTATGTATTCTCGTCTCTATCTTTAGAAGTGAGGAGAGATGTAAGGGGTTTCTGCTAAAGCTGTTGTCATTCAGGACAAAGTGGTTATATCGAATAATTCGTGATAGAAGAAACCAAAAACCTTAGTGTGATTAATAGAGATGATTAGAAGGTTTTTTTTCCAATGCATTTCATTATAAAAATGACCATGGCCATGATCTGTTTTCGTAAAGTTAATTTTACCTGCTGTCATGTCTAGAATCATCTTTTTCTGATCTTCTATCACTTTTTTCTGATCATCATTAACTTTTTCTGATCTTTA
>JBCAUI010507928.1:0-25650 GCA_038406195.1 Haplosyllis anthogorgicola | reverse complement strand
ACTGTGATGAGTTGATGGTTTGTTTTTTAGGCTCAAGACCACATAGTCTTATCGAATTTCATTCGATAGACAAATATAGAGTTTCCTTGCAGGAATTCAATTCGATGTAAAATTTTGGTCAAACATTGATTCAGCTGGTCACAGTAAAAGTCATTGTAATCAGCTTTTCTTTCTTCGCACATATAAATGTTAATTATTTAACAGCTGTGGGCGTTTGAGTTACAAAAAGTGAAGAAAGACACATACTACACGTCAATATTGCTCTACTTTACCTTATACAATATCAACAATCAAATTGATGCCAATAAATAACTTAAATAACTGTACTACCACCGGCTAATTGTCTTTTCAATGCTTTTTATGGCCTTATCGATAAGTAAATCAAATTTCCAGAATGAAAGGGTCTTGTAAACAGGGTCGGAAGAGGAGGTCTACCAATCCCAGTCATGGAGCTGTTTTTTGTACGATCTGAATATACGTCACACAGAGAATCACGATGGATGAGAATGAAATATGAGCATTTCAAGCGAAAGGATTGAATGAATAAGGCTTTATGGGGACACATTGTGACAGGCTCTGTCAAAACACCAAAAACCAATTTGCAATCCCAATAAGTGTTGTTACCATACGGTGGTATTTACAGAACACTACATGGAATGTCATTTTCACAATGCCAAATTTCTACCGTGGCCACATGCATGTATGTGATCGATGTATTCGGATTAAAAAAAACTGTATACAAATCACACACATCATAACCAAGAAGCTACGTACTTATTCGTTATCTCATGTAATACCACCATCAAACTGATCGTCTAGATATTTAATACTGGAAGAAATACTCTTTGATACGTCCAGTAATTTGTAATGTATCTGTATTAAACATCTATTGGGCTTATGGCCAAACGTCACTTCTGGTTACAACACTGGACATAGATCTAGTTACTCTGAAGAACAACGTTTGGAATAATATCACCAAAAGGAATCAATGCTGTCTAAAAACGAATGTTACATTAGGTGATGGAACATGTTGGTAAAATTTTAATACTCGTACTTTCTGTCATAACGTATGAAATCAAATTGCATGCACCTGGTCTCTGTGCAGCGAATACCATCGTTCCAGACAACTATTGGTCTACTGTACTACATATTGTAGTGCTGTATTGTAATTGCTTATAGCGGAGGATACTGTGACCAGTTCCTCAATGTGTAGCCTATCACGTATTTTAGCTAATTCCTACGGTGTAATAGGCACATTTTCTTGCTAGTGCAGAAGTACAGAACCATTAGCTAATGGCACAGCCTGCAGACATTGCTACAAGATGTACGAGCTTAACCATGTAGTAACATGTAATCAGTGCTTCTCTAAATGATAATGAATTATAATCCAGATTGTCCTCCCCTTTTTGATGGTTTCCTACTATCTTTGCTATTCAAAGATGTCGTACTATCTTCTCAAGAAATAGCTTACTGCTAAAGTTCCTCAAAACCTGGGTAGTTAACACGTTGAAAGAGTTTTGAAATTTGTTGTAATATTTTCAAAATTGCCAACAATAACACTTGAAAACACACAGAGAACTTCCACGTAGACATGATCAAATAAGGGTCACATAATGTTATTTATTATTGCTATTTCAAGCACATGGTTATGGTTATCAAATTTATATAGCGCCTCTCCACAGATTTCGCATCTTACCAGAAGCGCTTCACAATGTTCATTTGTGCAAGGCCATTATATAACACATGACGTGATTGAGAAAATGCTGCACCTTCAAATTACAGTTAGGTAGGCGTTCGTCGAACAGTAGACGATCCTTACGTTAACGGCCCGATTATTTACATCAGTTAACAAGACAACAGTCTCCATCTGCAGCTGAGGCAGATATGTTTATGAATCAGTGCTGTTATCGGACAACGGTACAACGTTAAGTTCCTACCGAACCGAAAGAGGTCCTACTTACCTGGAACAGCTTCAATAATGCACTATACTGCTTGCAGCTTTTCAATCAGCACAGAATTGTCGGATAAATCGCCAGATTGCAGCATTGATGTTTATATAGAAACGATCATTTTTAAAAAATGAAACATGAACTTTGTTCATTGACATGATAACATGATTATCTTTATGAGCAGCAGCTGATGCAATCAATTACAGATCAACAAAAATCAACCGATTAATTTGGTGGTATGAGACTGTCGTAGAATAGGGATAGACCACAAAAAAACCCCGAACTTCCATATCCTTGTATTGACGGTGGGTGAAGCTAGATAACTTTCCTTTTGACTGAAATTGCCTGGAAATTACTTGCCAACTCATGGAATGTATTGACCAGTACAATATTTTCTTATATACTCTCTCAAAGCTAGTTTCCCGGCAAAAGTGTCAGATATTCTGTTCTCTGATCTCAGGGATTTTTATGTTTGACAAGGGCACTTAGTAGTTTGTTTTCTATTCATAAATGGGCAGGATTTATGGATTGGTTTGTCAATAACAATGTAGAGAAAGTAATGGCTAGCACTAAGAAAGAAGTCATTGGCACTGCTTTTTAGGCTCATCTGTCCTATGAGACCGGCTTGTCATGTAGAGGATAGAAAGCTGAAGACTAACCCGCAATAATGTGTATGCAGCATACAAGGGGAAATATATAATATTTGCTATTATTATGCACTTTAGGAAATTTTTAAATGTCGGGGAAGTATTCAGTTGCATAGACAAAATCAATGTACGTGAGCATAAAAGTATATTGCCACCTAGATCTCGAAATTTGACTCATTGAACCATTTCCTTGAAAGCATAGATTACTTGCTGCAATTTTTTCAATAAAAATTCTTTAATTTTTTTTAACGAACCGACTTTGGCAACATATCTCCTCCCATGAAATGTATATTCCTTAAAGCTTTCAACCTCCCACCAGCATGTCACACCTGTCAGTCCTAAATTGGTATTATGTGTGTTCCTTACGTTTTTGGAAAGATCAATAGAATGTAGCTATTCCAGAAAAAACACTCGCAACCAACTTATCGATAGAATCTAAACGCAGACTATATGGGTTTTTTTCAGAATTAAATTTGTGTCATTTTATTTTGACATTTTATTTCATCTACTGTAGTCTACAGCACAACTTTGTTTATTAATACAAAATGTTGGCAATTTGCAACATTAAAGTTGACGTACGCATACTAAGAAGTGTTCACTGAGTACCTTTGCAAATAATTCACCCAAAAATTTGACAAAAATCAGTACAAAAGTTGTCAGAAAAACATTACCGATCTTGTGAATTGATAACCATCGATTTCTTAACTCAGCAAGACGCCAAATGAGCCGTTGTTGCAAAGCTTACAAACACCAAGTGCAAAAATGTAAAGTTTATTTTAAACGAAGATTCCCAATCTTGAAAACGGTGAGAAGCTCTTACATCAGCCACATAAAGATTCACAGGGGCAAACAGTTCAAAGCTGCATGCAGGGAATGTAAAGAAAGAAATGCACAGGCCTTTTCACCTAACCATTTCTCATTGATGGCCATCTATGGACGGGATAGCAAATCCCCGTACGGTACAAAGCTGAGAAGAACGTTCCTACTCAATTGCCAATAAGCCTTCCAAAGTAAAACAGTTTTCATTCTATTTTGGGATTTGCAGAGACCTAATAAAATTCCACTAAAATGTAACTTTCTCAGTCGGACCACACAGAAGGTGAAAGTGTCGCATTGAAATGTTCTCAAGATGTGCAGATTTAAAAGATAATAACTTAATCTGTTGGCAATGGATCAAGTCTGTAGTCCTCCTGGGCAACAAAGTACTTCTTTAAGATTTATTGTAGATTTCAGCAATGTGAAATTACAAAACACTCGATGGAATATTATATCTGCAAGAAGTTATCCAAGCGAAATTTTTCCAACCTTCCATATTTTTTGTGTGAGGAGCACACACGACAACCCTACCAATACGCTACCAAGGGTACTCAGCACTCACTAAACAATCCGTGTTGGTAGCTTCATACACTAACTAAACACACCAACGAGACAAATCGGACACTTGCTCTTCAAGCATGCATAGAGTGAAGCATGTATTGCATACCAGAAACACCACCATAGTCAAAAGCTCACGTAAGGTTATTAATCCACACGCCTCTTGCTTACCGTTCACTTGGGACGCCGACGAACAAACATTCCAAATCATACAAGAGGAATAAATTACCTGACAGTGTGTCTTCTGGCCAGCAATGATTTCCATCTATGAGATTTGGCGGGAATAACAAGAACGGTCCTTCCTTTTAAACCTAACTTCCGAGAAAAATCAACATCCATCTTATCCAAGTTTGTGTAACTTGCTAAAGTTTGTTAACAAATTCGAGTAGACACGTTTCTGCTTTTAACACGAAGAATTGTTGCAATAATAAAAATCAGTAGGTTATATTCTGGTAAATTTAGGAATCATTCATTCGGCACGAAATAAAATGGATGAAAGGTAACTGTCGGAGTTTTTACAGAACTGTGTCTCCTCTGTTTTCTACAATGCAAAATGTTTATTCCTACGATTGGCAGAAAAAGGTATGTCAGTGTGAATGCCAAAAGCACGCGTACAATTGACTAAATTGTCATTACTACAATCCGAATACATAGAATGTCCTTTATGGTTAATGGAAATCCCCCTCAATGATCGTATCGTTAGGTAACAAACCTTCTAGTCGGCCCATACTAAGATCTTTCCTCTTATGTACCTTGACAAGGCTTGCAAAAAGATATACATATTGTGAAGTATATGTTGAGGTAAATTATGAAACAAGACATTATCGTGCTTCAATAAAATTGGCACCACATCAACTGCGGACGACTTTTTACGAAGTTAAAAGCTTGTGCGCAGAGAGGATTAAATACATATTCACCAATTTCGGTGCCAAACAACAAATTTTCTTCTTAAGAATCTTTCTTACAAATCCACTTCAAAGAAGCTTTTGCTAATGAAAAAAGAGATTAAATTTGAGTATTTGAACATTACATGACACTGCACACGCACGCACGCACGCACGCACACACACATAGAGGGAAATAATTTTAACTATCGGAAGAAGGAAAATTAAATATAACACTAGATTACTTGACATTTGAAAAAAGAATATGTTATACTTCTCAATACAACCTTCAAACAATGATGCAAACGGCAATTGCGGCCTCTACAATTTCATTTGGTGTAACATTTATTGAGCACTAAAGGCATAAACCAAAGTAAAAAGTGTTGTTCAGGTTCTATAAAACAGAAATCACTATCCTTGACACGATTAAAGACTTTGTATAGGCGTTGTATAAGTGGCTGTTACGTTTTATTGCACGTTGCTAAAATAATGCAAAACGGTGTAAAATGGTACTACCACTGAAAATTTAACACGTGTGTTCGGTTGATTTCTCAAGTTTTTAGACTCTTTACAAGGGCAGGAAAAAAACTGATATATACTTTAATGAATTTGTATTTAGTAGATTACTGCGCCATAAAAGCAAGGTCTGACAAAATGAAGATATTGTTTCACATGTGGGCTGAATAACTGGCAGTTTGCGCTTTTGATCTCTATTAACAAGGATTAAAAGACACGAAACAACAATATTTAGCATGACCCACATGATCTTCCCAAAGTTAGCCTGTCAGGCAAAACGTTGGATTTAGTGCAAAATGGAGACCAGAATGTGGACTATCGCATGAAACCAAACTTTGTAAAAAGATCAAATCTAAAACTAGGTTTCAAACATTTTCAGTAGCCAGTTAAATACCCCGCTCGCTAATTGAATAGCAAGGTAAGGTATCTCTGTAACTTTGTACTATTTCTCTTCCAAAGTTATGTAACTGTTTGTGAAACAAGCTGTATAAAATATATATTGAAAGGTATTTACAATGAAAGCAGGAAGATGGACAATCTGCCAGCCAGTTAAGATGCTTGTAATGTAGAGCTGTCTCCCTTAATACAGTTTCGAAGTCCCCAGAGTTCTTTACTTAAATATCTAGTTTGCTTTCATCATTACTGAGGGATCTTTACAGGTCTCTGATGGTTACATCTGAGAAGGCACCCAGAAACTAGGTGAGCATTCTTGCATATCAAGGGTATCAAATTGTATTGAAAGTGCAGAATGGATTCATTTCCTAAGCTGATTTAAATGCAGGCGGGGAAGGCGTGTAATTAATAAGAATGTATATTAGATACATGCGCTTCCAACTACTTTCACGAATTCTTAAAATAATATAATATTTGATTCGGTAGCTAGAATATTAACTTTTTGTTTTTACCTCCTCAAAGTACCTTTAGATTTCTGATTTTTAATCCATCTCCAGATAAGATCACAAGATAGACTTACATTTTTTGCTCAAGTACTAAGCAAGACCTGTTCATGTTTTAATTTACTCTGTGGTCCGGTGTCTTCTGTGTTTGTGACTGAACTAGTGACACTGGGTTACGGACTCCAGATGTTCCAGTTTGGAACCAGTTTGGAACCGGCAACACACTACACTGTGAGGTATCTCGTCACACGGTTGTGTTAAAAGGACTGGAGCAAATGTACACACACTCAAAGAGAAAAAGGCACCAATTTACTGACTTAAAGTATAATCAATGACCCGCTTCATCATTAAATAAAAACACTGCATAACATTTGGCACACTTGCCCATCTTTTTCTATTTTGACGTTGCGACTTCTTATCATTAAGCAATATATTTAGGAGAGGTCTCAATCATATCATGTTACTACCTGTTTTGCAAAACATATGAAATGGAATACAGTACATTCTAAGGTCAATATCCTCAATCACGAAAATAATGGAGATATTAGCATTATTTTACTGGATTTCCACATCCCAAAGTGAATGCAGTTGCTTAATCAATAACAGAACAACCAACTGTATTTACACGTAACTGAGGATAGAGTGGAGGCAATTACCTGATAGTGTGTCGTCTTTTCATTAAATTCGGAATGATGATGAACGTCCTTCCCTTGGCGCTGATACTTCTTTTAAACTCTTTATTCATCTTATCACACTGAATATTATCCGCCATACTTATGACTTTCACTTGTTTGAGAATTAATTAAGAAATAATTAAAAATAGAAATGTCTTTAAGCTATTGGTAAATATATCATAACGTCTATCATATAATATTGCATAATTTTATGTGCCTCGATCTTTTCTGTAGGTATAAGCATAGGAAACTGACTGTTATCTAATACGAATCAATGACAATGCATATAGCAACGAAGCTAATATACGTAAACAGCAGATAATTATAAAAAGTAACACGAAGGAACATTTAATAAAACTTAATGTCCTATTCTAAACACATTCTTGTTAAGTATCTATAAGTATCATCCTACATTGTGACATTTAGCAACGATATCTCCATGACCGAGCATGTTTTCTTTTGTTCAACGTGAAAATCTTCAGTGGTCTCACACACTTACGTTGCTGATAAAAAGTGTGATAAAATGTGATTGATTTTCATATTTTAAATGAATTAACTTTAGTACACGTTCTATTCATTTAAGTGATAATGGTAACTCTTACTTATGTAAATTTTGTTATCTCTTTTCTCTGTTGATTTCGTTTTTAATTCTCTGTCATAATAACAATGCATTCATCTACTGGCTGTATTTTTGTCAAAAAATAAAAACAAATGGTCAGTTTGATGACCTTTGAATCAGTCGATAGTCTTGTCACATTATGGATCTCGAAGGTTTGCTTACACATATTTCACACACGAGTTCTTCCTTTAATGATTACCGAGAATAATTTCGAAATCGTGCATTGCAAATTCTTAATTGTCTTGTATTTTAATTGGGTAATTAATACACAATATGACGAGAAATATTCTTGCAGGAGCAGCAAACAACCTTTCGGAATCTTTCACGTGAAAAAGTGTAATTAATGGTGGTGCGTGGCCAAAAAATTGATAATCGCAGAGACTGAATGGATGAGAGTCTTAACTAACCAGGTTACATAAAGAGCTCTCATTCTGTCTCAGTATCTCAGCAACATTCTTTTCACGCCTTTTTACCATCTGTGAAGTAGTCTGTTCCGTCTCTTAGTTACAACATCTCATCAATTTAGTGTCAAGAAACTTCAAAGGCATTGATACAAATGGTCTCATAGTTTATGAACTAACATACCTGACTTGACGCTTTGTAACACCACTAGAAGATGATTTTTCCCTGCCAGAAAGGACAATAAATGTCCTTCCTTTTTGCTGAATATCTTCTTCCCAAACTACATCCATGGTGAATTAGAGAATTTTAAAATTGCTAAGTGGATCAACACAGAACAATACCGTTTTATTTTTAGTTCATGCAAAAGAACGGTTGTACAACAAACAATACTCGACTTTTCAGCAAGTTCTAATTCTTGGCTTCATTGAATGTAAACACCGATCAGTTCATGCAATCAGTTTTTACCAAGCTACTACATTGAAAGTCCATAAACTTTAAAGATTGACGTTGCAACATTCTGCATTACAGCTCTACATTTTAAGTCATTAATATCCAGGTATGAGTACATCAACACCGTGGTACTGCCACGCGTGGATATTTGGAAGTAAAAACTACATTGTTACATTGTAAGAGAGAGAGAAAAACATGGTTAAATTACATTGTCTGATTGATTATTACAGTCTCAGCTCTCAATTACTCGTCAGTTTTTTTAGCTGCTTGTCTAACAACCTCCTCAGTCTGACCACAGCCCTGCCAATTTGTTTGGATCTTAACATCTAATGTGCAGTGAATACATGGACTCAGGCTTTGCTTCATTTCTCTTAGATATTGTAGTGAAATATTACCGGAATAAGAATTTGCCTCTGGCACCAATATGATTCGTGTCTGTACCGATAAGCCAAGGTAAGAGAGCAACATTCTGCCAAGAATACATGCAAGCCTTACACAAACAAATGTTGTTGTTTGGTTGAAAAATAATGATGTTTTCAAGTATTGTTTTCGTTATCATTTCTCATTTCTGACATTTTTCTGAATTCTACGAAGAGAGATGTTGCCATGAGAGCAAGCGTCTCTTTTGAAACTAGGCCAAGTGACTCCGTGTTTCGTGATTGAACAGGAATTGATTCATTAAGATCGGAATAAATCCATGGATGTTAAAATTTTCATTTTAAACATGTCACATCTGCCGCCACTTAATGAAAACTCTACTCAAATGTCATTCTTGGCTGCCGTCCATGATACGTAGCTGTTGGTGCCTGATAATAGAGTCAAAACGGGTAGAAGGAAAATATTGGGCATCAGTAACAGTGTGACAAGTTGGTACCTTGGGTGAGCTCTGATATTTGTCTGGGTCAACTGCACGTTTAATCTTGTTCAGCGAAAATAATGTCAGTTGTGATGAGTATCTAGGCTAAGACTTTGTGCCACCTGGGTCCATAAGGTTGCTGCTCACATTGCGTAGCGACCAGAGTTCGTTCACTTAATGGATGTCGTACGAGAGGGTAAGGCATAAACGAGATCATAAGATTATCCATCATACAGAAACCTACAGCCAAAGATCATATTCGCTTTTAATTCTTCTTTGCAGAATGCATACTTAGTATATACAATGATGCATAAAGTTAAGTAAAGTGCATATTTTTTTACGAACCTTAATTATTCAAATGCTCTAACGTAATAAATTGCAAACCTAGTTTATCTGTTTACTTTCAATGTCTTGTGTACAGTATTGTTTGTCTTTAAAGCGTTTTGGTTATTTCTTCATTGTACTGCCCATAATTGCCCACCGACATGTAGAAAATATTTGTCATGTATCGTTCATAAAATATTAACAGCTGGGTCGGAACCCCAGGGTTTAGCATTTAAGCAAAACATGCAGTTAATTACTTAAAAGACGCAAAAATTCTTGCAGTAGGTTAGTGGGGTTAATGATGTGAATGTTATGAAAGGTGAATTCTATGTAGAATCCGCTCTCTTTAAGTTCTACATTCTGCTCTTTGTCCAATTAACGTAATTAGCTCTTTCTTTTGTTCTTTTGTGTGCCATTTTCGTATGATCACTGAATAAAATCTACTTTACAAATTGGCACTTTGGTCTCATGACCCTTCATAAAAGTGAAAAATATGTGATTCTAATTCCCTCATTTTAAGTGTGAAGCACGTTGAAAATGAACTCTAATGCTACTTACTGCTTTTATTGCAACAAAAATCTACTCTAAAAGTACTTGCTGACGTTTTCTGCTTTGACTCGTGGACCAAGAACAACCGAGTTTTTTTAGCACAAAAAGTTTCTAAGTGATAACAAGGGGAAACCCCACAACTGTTGATGTGATTATGTAAAACAATACTGTCCACAGGATAATAGAGACTTACCTACCAGACCAATTTAAAAAGGAAATGCAGAATGTAAGAAATATTTTGCAGCTCTTTTAGATTCACATGATTATTCTCAACTGTGTCAGGAAGTTTAATTTGATGCACAATGCACTTCGAATTAAGCTGTACCGTCAAGCCATGACAATTTCCTCAAATTTGGTAAAATTTCTTTCAAGTAAATCCTGCTATTGAAATTCTTTTATATCCGATTATTTGAGGAAATACACTGACAAGAGTCGATCACCTACGAATCATCAAAAGACGCCAAATTATAGGTTCAAGTTAAGATTTAAGATTTAACCAGATTTCCGTCATTTATATATATATTTATTTTTATTTGACACCATTCGAATTCGAAATTATATTTTGATGCCACCAAGTGAGCTCAGTTTCTTTGAGCTTATTTTGATCGCACTACGAACAAAGTTTCATTAAGTTTTAAGTTCTACTCTTCGAAGAAGTAGTACAAATGCTCTGATATGAACTTCATTTCTACTGTATTTGATAGATAAATTTCAAAAGAGTTAAGATTCTAAAAATCAAAAGTATATTTTTAGTAACAACGCTTACATATTCTTCACTCTTTATAGACATATCACTGCGACGGTAATGTACTTAGCGTCACAGCTTACCTTCCTGAGCCGTGATTATTAAGGTCAAATATTAACGAGTAACATGAATTAGCCGCAGTGTCAAGGATTAGTTCTAATTTTATGGAGGAAATCTACCGAGAATATCTCAGATGTCATTTCTCTAATGGGAAATATTAAGTTTACTTTATCATATATTGAAGTATGATTTGTTATGAAACATCGTAAAGAGTTGAAAATGGTTTACGTTGGTGTGTTTCATCATAAAATGTCGTGCATGACATAAGAATGTATGATGGATGTCCCATCTGCAGATTAATGAGCTAAACTTTATGAAGAACGAGACACATCACATTCTAACATTATCACCATAATATTAACAAATAGATCTAAAAAGCGTGATACTAAGTAAGAGTTAAACCGAATATGAATTGACTGAATGATTACCTACATGCAGCAGGATACATATGCGGGTCTAAATAACATGTCTTACATGCTTATGAATGTTTCTTGAAACATGAAAATGGGTTCATGTCGCGTTGGGCTCTATTTACGATTCCGTTTCTTTGACGGTTGTAATGGTGCTAATACCACCGCGTTTAAAGAGCGCAACCTCTTTGAAGTGCATGGTACAAAGTATTATTCAGCTGAACATGGCAGGTTGTGAATATAAGGACTTTCTATGCCACAACACCATCAGATCCTCTAGATTTTGCCGTCTAGACATTGTACACTTGTCAAGTTAAAAAATTGGTTTGGACGAGCCAAATTGATAGGTACACATGAGGCCGCTTCCATTTGTGTAAAGTAATGTCTACAGCCAGTACTTATACATGATTACGTAAACTAAGCTCCAGGATTAAATTGTATACAATTCACAAAAACCAGAAATAGCAACAGTTTGTATTTATATCGATGTGCACGTTTGTAACGCTATGGAGCGTGTTGTTCCATACAATCGGATCAGACACATCATTTCCTATACTTGTTTTCTTTGATCTTGTTTCCCAGTTTTATGTGATCTAATCCAAAATATAGCAGAGGAGCATGAAGCACCTTGATAGTTTACTCTATTTTTTGGGTACTGACGAAGACAATTAGCTTGCTCGGTGAATCCAAATTGATACTATCCGTGAGATGCTGTTAGAATGCTTGCGTGATTACAGGAGTACACAGAGAGATGCGAATCCACAGGCAGTGCGTTTCATCTACGGACATCTTCAGGGACTTTGTAGAGAGCTGATGATAGTCTTTACTGTGTAGATGAGAGTAATAAATGACCCCCATGTCTCCCACGGGATTTATCCACTTCATGCAGAGTTTTCAAGATATACTTTGTGCCCTTTGAAGCGATGGTCATCATCATTGGTTTCGTACAAGGTGCAAAATACAAATTTATAGCAATGGTCAACGGCAGAACAACTGTAATAAACCATGAGCTAAAGGTTTTTTTGCTGCACATTGTCAATCAACTTGCAGACAAGGAAGACCACAAAAGGTTTCACTCCTGGTTGATCAGTGTTGTCGACCAAACTAGAAATATGAGGGATCACTGATGAAGCGTTAAACACAAGAAATCGTAGATGCCTTTCGATACTGATAGTTCAGGAATCTAAGAAAACGCCTTTGTTCAGCTTCCTATAATTCACTTATTCAAGAAGTATTTTACTTGCTCAGTGAGTAAATATATGTTTAGACTGTGAAAATTGCACTATTGAGTGAACTCGTTACTGAAAGTACAGTTTGACCTGTTTATACCTTTAAATGAACCTGTTATCTAACACTGACAGCTTAAAGCTACTAACCACTCGCAGATAAGCTGCTCGATAGTTGGATCCTCAGGATTACTACAGTGCAGGACAAGCAAATGCAGCCTTTACGCACCGAGCCAATTTTAAAGGAAACCTGTCTGCTTTAATCCAACAACACTTCATCAACGTTTCTGATATCCTTCATTACTAGCACATTAGGCGATTGGTCTCTTTTATGCTTCTTCGACGCAGCAGAAGACAAGTCCTCCACATTTGTCAATACCTATTTATCACTAATGTAAACTATTGACCCAATTTCAATTACGCTTTTCTGTAGATAAAGTGCTCCCGTACAAACTTCTATTGTCTACAAAGTGTTGATTCGTGAAGATTGCAAGAGAGCTTTCTTCGATCAAAAGTAACTCTGTTTATCTTTTACTGTCAGCCAAGGTTCCAGATTTCCCTTTTCTTTACACTTATAGTTACCATATGCGTGTGCATATTATTACCTATTCACCGTTCATAATTAGTTGATCTTTATGAAAGTTTTACTGCAACAAGGTACAGAAGTGTTGAGATAGATAGTGCAGTCCGGTCCGTGTAATTATCTAAGTTTACGTCATCTTTAAATCTATTGGCATCGATTTAGGGTAAAACCGTGAAAACAGTTTTAAAATCCTCCAGAGTTCTTGTCTGGTAACAAGGTTGCTATCACTGTGACATCTACATCTTTATGTTATACAAGAAAACGTAGAAGCATTTCACAATATTGTCAATACAATATTAGTTAATTCATGTGATGTGTGGGCAGAATTTTGTGTTGTGTGAATAACATCTAATGTCTAATAATAGTCGGACAAACTAATTGATAAATTTTATAGCAATAAAGCAACAAATTGGTGGAGGCTGCCTGCGCCAGAATCCACCAATAAACATCAGGCAGAATGATAAGAGCTATAATTACTATGGAGCAATCGAGGCAATCGTTGCCAAATCAATAACATCTGAAAATAGTACACAGCAAATCAGAATTCCAATTTTTTCTGTATTTACCTTTGAATAATTAAATAATTGTTTGCGTTAGAAATTTAATTGCAATATATGTATTATTTGCTTTTTAAAGCTGTTTTGTAAATACATCGTTCTCTGATGTAAATTCATGAAATTTGTTTGCAAAAAACCCACACATTCAAAGAAAGGTTTGCGAACAAAGTTATTCTAAACAGGACTCTGACTTATTTGATCACAATACAGTTGTTTTTATAACTCCGGAGTGATATCTCGGAAATGTCTCAGATGCTGCATAAACGACTTTAGTACTTATCTGTAGGTCTTAAGGGTAACAAAATCTAAGTGATGGCTTTTTTACTGCTCGATGTAGGTAATAAATGGCTGTATATGTACACTCTTTTTTAGGCTCCCACAAGCAACTTACGGACCATCCACTATTTGGTGCATTAGCTGATACACACGTAGCAGTTTAGACTCCAGTTCATCTTTTAAACTTTAAAACGGTCAAGTTATGGAAAGTAAAATAGATTGTTAACATACCACTCGACAGCTATTTGTTGTCATTGCGAAGACATAATACATACCTACAAAAATAAAACAAAAATGAAAAAGAGATATATTGTATACACATATATGGTAATGTTGGAACTTACAGATCATATTGAATGACACAACATATTTAATGCAGTTTGCACAATTCAATATTTAATGAAAACGTCGCACTTAGACATGACTTATGATCTTAAAACTTAAGAAAAACATCTCGCTTATTGGATGGTTACTCGGTACAAAGTTGACTATCCAATATGGTTTATAGCTTTATTGCATATGAAGCAGCTTTGGTAAACGATAAGTCACAAGTGCATCGAAATGTTCTTTCTACAAGTTTAAAGAAGAAGAGTGTTTTCTTGTTTCGGAGATTTACTAGCAGCCACTAATTTTGTTATATGTGGGAATTTTGAACAAATTGTGCCTGACATTCCCTAATGAGGGAAAACAAGAAAAAATTAGTGAAAACATTGGTTTTGCAGTATTAGAGTAGAGCAATACCGAGGTACCAATTCATAGTGAGCAATGATTCGAGCAAATTATGGATGCACTAGATAATTCGTGTTTGATACGAAATTCATTTCAATGTTCGTTTTGGTATGTGTTTAATGGTAAGCAAAATGAAGATTTAAAATGTTAACAAAGACACATGCAGAACCAGCAACGCAAGGTTTGGTGCAAGAAAAAAACTGTTAGTTGTACATCAAAGTGGTCTTACGTGATTCTCTAGATTAGTTTTATTGATTGGACCTTGTGCTCAAACCCATGAGCCGGTCTGTCTATTGAATTAGTTGGAAGTACTTGTATCTAATTCGCCAAATTACCATGTTTAGGTCTATGTCTAGACTACAAGAAAACGTGCCAACGTAATACTCAACAAAAAGCATATACCTGCTATTTCCTAGACCGGCAGCAGAGATAATATTTGGTATCACTGGTAACTTTCCGTGGGTCAAAATATGTACTCGTGTATCCTGTTCACGAGGGACTAGATTTACTTGTAAAATCAGATTATTGCCATTTATTTTCTATTCAACGTGAAAATCCAATTTATAATTCCCTAACAAGAAGGACTGTATCTTGTCTAATCAGGAAGCATGTCTACGTGTTTGATCAATTCAGCATGCAAACAAGGGTGCTTTCCTTATGTTCAATGGAGAGGACTCCTCCACTAGGGAACCCAGTCAATTTTGGACACAGACCAATCACTATGTTGCAAAAATAAGATTTTCTCGTGAGACGAATTATAAAGTATTTGATTTGTACCAATGTAAAAAATATTAGTTATTATGTGTAAATGTACATTTTTGTGGTTGGATTAACCGAACTTATGTAAACTTAATTCCATTTGTGTTTTTCACACTACTATCAGCGCCTTGTCAATGCTTATATTTGCGCGTAATCTCAAATCGCAAAAGCCTTGTGTACAGTTTTACAATTTAATATGATTACAAGAAATTCTGTTACCAACTGATAAAAAAATCCATCAGAACCATTTCTTTATTACCTAATAAGTACAAAAATCACTATGTGAATACTTGGCATCCAGGGTACACCGAGACCTGTATCATGAGAAGCTGAGACAGACTTAAAGAAGCACGCTAGTGTGATTGATGGTCTTCCAGATAAAAAGTCGTATCCCGCAATTTACTCCGTGTGTCCCTTGCAGGAACAACATGCAATTTATGGTGTCGAATATAAATCATATTAACTCAGATACCCAGTAAACTTTCATCGATATCTTGACACAACACAATCTGCAATCTTGAGATTTTAACCGATCTTCCCCTGGAAACTCAGATACAAGTGCATGGCAAATATAATAAATATTCTGCACAAAGATGGACCGATTTCTAAAAACACATGGGACTAACTTTTTGACTATAAACGTTCCTACGCTTTGTTAACTGTTCTTAAGAGGAATGCAGCTGTGATATTATTACTTTGTGTCAGTATGAGCATTCGCGGTTGATTTATGTAAAATTAATTTTAACTAATTAAATCCCCAGACTTAATTGTATGCTTTACTAGAATTGTTACACGAAAGCATCAATTCATGAAATTACTTGAGGCCGAGGCCAATAAACAAATCAATTTATATTAGACACTTCTCGTGCAATTTTCGCATCCGAACCATAATTAGTCTGGTTGGTACTCAACATTTGAAAGCTTCTACAACACAATGGATGTACGATAGGAAGCAAGCCTTTCTCTGGAAAACTGGATTGTCCATCTCCAATGGGACCCAGAGTTGTGAAGAGTTCCTTCAATCGGCCATGCAGCTAATGATACTCCAGCTAGTTCGTCGGTTCAGCTGCAAACTAGGACTTTATAGTTGTATTGTGCTGACAAGATTTGGAAAGTGTAATAAATGACAAAAATATAAAGCAGTTTTTATCCTTCAGTAGCCATACTGTCCATAAGATCAATAAAATTTAGACAACAATTTCCTATCGACCTCGGAATAAATGGTAGGAATTAGCTTAGAAACACCTGAATTTCGGTAAGCACCTGAAAGAAAAGTCTATTCACTTGGTACATTATGCCTCACTCCAGCCGAACAACCTATTGAGTCGAAAACCGGTTCCAGCTCCAATTTAAATCATGATGATATTGAGAATAATGGATTAGACCAAGTAAAGTTCAAAAGACAAGCTTGCTTGATGATTTATTCACCTGTTATTAAATTGAGAAAATTTAATACCCAACAAACATTGAACGATATCGACTTTTTGTTTCAATCTGGTATTTCCTTCTTTATTGACGGCCACGTGATATGAAGAACGTGATCTGAATAATTAAATTTTCAAGCAACAGCAATTATTCCGAAGTTTTCACTGATCTCAAAATATTGATAGCACATTGATAGCACATCATTGGCTGATGATTCTCGACATTTCGGCACTGCGGTTTTTTAGTGATTCATTTTAACCTTTAAAACTTCAGGAACATCTCTACTTGGGATACACTGAAATTCAGAAACAGTTTACTAAAAGAGCATGGCTCGAGGCTAATACTCCGTCTCCATTTGAAATTAATCAGTCATTACCTGCATCTTCTTTTACATGTTACTGATATATTCGCATCATGTATTTAAGATAGCTTACCATGCTTACAAGATTAACTGTATTGATTTGTCTTGCAATGGACTTTCTTTATTCTTTCTGTATATCTTTCTATATCTTTCTTTCAACCCCCCCCCCCTCCGCAATCAATAGCACATTCCTAATTCAGTTTAAGGTGACCTATTTCCCTTTTTCTGCAAAACTGTTGTAGCAACCCCCGAAATTGCTATTAATTTGGAAACGTAGAAAACAAAAGACAGAACATAAGAATTCTATGCTGTGCTTTTTAATTTTTATTGTTCCAAAACTGATAGAAATGTCATCATCTGAAACGCGACATCAGTTTCCCACGAGACCCTTACGATGTTCTGCTTAAAATCATAAAAAAACTGAAATGACTTTCAATGGCAAGGTCGCATTATGGACAAATGAGGGGAATTTGGTAATCAAGGACATTAACTTTCTGCTTGTTACTTCTCCATAATTAACTTTATTGCATTCAGACAATTGACAGTAGGTACGTGGTGAGACTGTTCGGGGTGCAAACAGTTTTTCTTTTTATGGAAACAAGATCTGCTCGAAGTTACTGTCATCACTAAGATATTAAATGGTCATGGTGTGCATGGTCTAGTCAGAGAATATTATCTAGGTTAAGAAATTTTACTTCCACCGTTAAAGTTGCCTTGAAATATGATTTTAACTAGTTGTACTGAAAAGAAATGTAGCGAAATCTTATGATAAAGTGTAAGGCAGGTGCTCAATGGATTGACATTTTTATAATATCAATGTAGCAATACCTAGTATAAAGATTGCTCGAGTACATTGCAAATATTTCTAGAATAAATCCAATCCAGTGATGTCGTTGAGTGCTAAATATTAGCGAGGAACACAAAATACACTAGGAAAATACATATAAACTCTGTAGAACAGAAATCGATAAGTTCCTTAAATAGATAATGGACGCTTTTACTGTGGTACCTTATTTGCCACCTGGAATTGTCTCGTGTGCAATGGGTTCATCTGGTAAACAGCATGGAACCTCTCAATTAGGGCCACTACTTTATTATAGTGAAGGGCTTTACTAAATGCTGACAAACAAACACAGCCATATACACAAACAAGAACAACATTTTACCAAACGAGCCCGTCTTTACCTCATTCCCAATGTTTAACAAGATCAAGTTCATGTATTCTTAAGCCGAACTGACTGACAAGCTGGATAAGACAACCTAATCCTTTCGGTAAGACAGTTTTCTCTTTAAATGACGAAGGCTTTTCGGGGATCTATCTTTGAGCAGTAACCTCCAACTTCTTGTAGACATGCCAAATGTGTAACCTTATATGTTGTACTATCCTCATCTTTGTGTTCTTTCGTGTTCTGCAATTTGCAACTATACAATTGAATGTCTGTGCACATTAAACAGACAATCTGGAAACTATGTCAATCAAATAAACATGCATACTGGTAGTATTATTTCTTTTTGTCATCAACTAAAAGACAAAAATAAATTGTTTAATGGTAGCAAAGCCTTTATTAGCCATTTTATAACTGACTTTGGTACAATATATTTTGCTGATGGTTTTTCTACAGCTTCATGTATCGATCACATTCACATAAAACTGTTTGCCGAGACAGAGTTACTCCATGATGTCTATCAACCAAATCTCTAAATGTTTGAGTAGTGTAGCCTACACTTTGGACAAAATATAGAATGCAGAAACAAAACAGACGTGGTACTCGTGCTGTCTAATGTTAATTAATGGTTTGACTGCTATCTGGCCGGAAGCTTGGTGGTAAGTGAGGTTGCTTAATGCAGTTTCCTTTTTCCTGACGTCAATTTACTTTAATTGTGATTTCAATAAAACGTAAACATATTCCGAGTATTGACATGTTTGACTGTTTTAAGCGGAAGCAACTTGCACGGTAAATTTACTACAGATACACAAAGGAATGAGCTTGTGAACATGAGGCCAAAAAATTTAGGTGAAAAATTTAGCTTGATGTTTTGGAATTACAACAGTGGAACAATTCTGTATTAACTTAATGTAGAAATAATAAATGACGCACGATCCATCCATTTAAACATACAAGTAAACTAACTTTGTTTAATAGTAACTTTCTATTTCAATGTAGACAACCGTTAATTTTACCCTTTAAAAATGATACAAGTTTTTGCTTGATTTATCTTTCTTGCAGTGTTTTGTGGTTACAAGCTGAAGTGATCGTTTCGAAGTAAAGATGATTCTTATTGAAACCGTCATTTTGATGTCAGCGGGTACCATCGTAATCAATTGCTGCACAGAAATAGTTTTTTCAGTTGAATGATAAAACACGTATCTTCTTGAACGTGCCCTAAAGTGTCTGTTTTTATACATAATTCATTTGAGGCGACAAGTCTCATACTGGAGCGGTGTTCGGCGATCGATTTGTCATCGAGTCAACAGAAGGAATGTGTCACGGTCTTTGATGAGAGCGGTGCAAGGTTATCTCTCTTCCAATGAGTCTAAATTAATCATATTATGTGCAGAAATGTAACACCGTTTCTCATGAAACCTTATAGCATTGTACTCTATCAAAACCCGCTTCTTACAAAATACATTCTTACTTACCACTGGTATTGACATTGACAATGGCATCATTTCTGTTTCCTTATCTGACAACAAAAAGAGCTGGACAAATTATTTAGCTTGATTTGTCAATGTTTTCTCAGGATTAGTAGAACCTTAACCGAATTTTTCACTGTTTAACAATTTAAATCCGCACTTATCTCAAGTAAAAGCCTCAGTTTGCGGATGTTTGCCAACATAGGTTCCAAAATAGAGATATTGCTGATTGGAAGCCTGTCACTCAAACATGTCATAATTGATCGATTGGCACCAACGTTCATCCCGTTCATCCTCCAGTAATATCGAATGATAATCCCGTGGACAGACTTTGTACTTCATTACCTTTCTCTTTTCCAGTCAAGGCCATCGTGTAATTAATGAATGATTTCAAACCAAATTAATGCACCCATTAACGAGATAAAAAACTATTGAACCTATGATAGTTTAACAACGTCTGTTAAGTGTATGTTGCACAATATCCTGCACAAAAAGTACAGTTAAATAAATATAAAGCATTTAATTTTTTAATTGAAACCCAAGCTGCCATCGAGTTTTTCCCGAACGATTCCCAAATGCACTATGTGAGTTAATTACCATAACTCTGTGTGATTACAGTACTATTGTGTAATGTAATACATCATAAAAAATACAAAGCCTGGCAAAATAAAATAGAAATCGATGTAAACTGGTGCTTTACGGTAACGCCTTAATTGGCATCCTTTAAATGATGTAAGTTTGAATATTCTTTTGATGAGAGAAACTTGAAGAACAAATTCATTATAATAATTTTCAGTGACAGGGTCTTTTGAATGTATTGAATCTCAAATACAAGTTTTGTCTGCTACAGATTTCAAATATGTTAAGCTCTGACGGTTGGTAAAAGTTCACAAAAAATCAAAAAGACCTATAGATATTGTTAAAATATGTTCTGAACATTAAGATAATGCCTATGTGTACGTTTAGCCAGAAGCCTGGTATTGATGTGCACACCTTAGAACAATATGAATTTATTTTCCTCATTTAATGCAATAATACAACAGATTAGTTGTCTACCAATTAAATAAAACACGTAAGGGTCCTGACAACAGTAATGCTTTGTCAGATCTATTGTGTCATAACTGCAGCTTGAGATGACATAAAAACACCAAAGCGATAATACCGAGAATTGATATTGTGGTTTTGTTATGAAGGTTATAAATATATACTTATTGATACCATGCAGTGACGATGTCGGTATCAGGCAATTTACGCATTTCTAAACCATATTAAGGTAATTGCGAATGAAACATAACGTAGTTATGTAGATGGATTGCCATAAATCTAATATCATTTTGTTAAATAGTGCAGTTCACGATAAAGACGATTTACATGAAAGTGTGTCTCGAGATTAAAACATCTAACACGAATCCGAAAAGTACAAAGGAGACGAGATCCGGCGCCTCATGTCTGACTCAACATGTGTAAGGCCGAAGATACACGGCGCGATCTAATCCCAAACAGTTTCAATCGAATGCGATTGTATTTTACTTATTTCAATAATATTATGTGTTACACAGAAAAGGATTACTTCCGTAGAAATAAGCCGGGAATGTTTTTCATCTCTGCTATGAGTAGTTATCTTTTTGTCGATAAATTACTATTTGAAATCGCATGTCATCATTGATTGCAAGTGATTAGATCGCAACGCAATATCCCAGGCCTAAAGCTTAACTAAATTCATTGAAACATTGGCACACATTTTGAAAGTTAAAATATAACAACCCAAAGGATATTTTGTGTTGTGGAATGACGTTATAGGAAGACTAGGCTATTTTACGCTCTAGACTGTGACTATCACCATTTCATTTACAGTAAATAAATAACAAATGAATTATAGATTACTTTCCCAACTGTTGAGTATGCAGAATAACAACACCGTGGGACATCAATTGTGTAGATAAACATTTATGCAATTTGCTCGCCGTCCGCATTGTATGACCAACTGTTTATTGCAGATGATAGTTCTTCTAAACAAACGTTACCTACCGTAAGTTAGCCAGGGTATGCCTCCTGTTTCTACTCTTGTTCATATGAACCATCAGATGCTGCGTTCTCAGCTCTGAGATGCTACCTATTTCTGCCTCCATATTAAGGGCTTCTTCAGAGGTGTCCACAATTTGAAAGGATAGTGATTAATTCACTGGCATCAAAATTAACATTCAGTGTGTGCAGGAGTACTTATTCCCTTTTCATTGAGTCAATGCGCAATTGACCCAGGACTTGCAGGACACAATATCCCAATGTGTAATAACTGTTAAAGATCTATCCAATATAAGGTAAGAATCTTATAAATCATCCACTTGCTCAAGGATTGGCACCTTTATGTGGTGGCACTTCTGATCTGTAAGGGCATGTCAAGTAAATGTGAAGCTGTGTGTAGAGACAACTCAATGCCTCCAGCTACCAGTCTACCAGGTGTTAGCAAGCTGCTGATCAATACATAAATGGACTGTATGACTTCATTACAACAACTCCATATGAAGGGTTCAGATTCACAGGAAAATTAAATTGGGAGTGGCATTATGTAATTTAATCTCTTTGTATAGCTAGTTAAGCGAATAATATATTTCGGCGCAGATAAATATTCTACCACTTACTTCATGATTGGGTCTTTCAATAACAGCATTTCTCTGGATGGTGTGGAGAATTCTGTGTACAGCACAATGACACAATAACAACAAAAGTAAACGACAGTAGTTTTAACACAATAGTATATTTGTTGCATACTTTGAGATGGATACTCGGGCTCTTCGTATCAACTACAGCTCCACAAACCGATTTCATACTTTACAAAATAATAATACAAATACCTAAACGCTGTCGCCGCGTCCTGCACAATCATGCAAATACAAAACAACTAAATAGAACCAAATATACAACTCTGCTTTTATCAATCACTAGTATATAAGATGAGACTGAGTGAATCCGTGAGTCCGTCTGTAATGGTCTGCGAGTGTGTTCTATATTCCTGTGTGACTACTGTGTGTAGTTTGGTTGCACAGACTAAGACTAAGAACTATCAACTATGATATATGATCTTGACCTTGACTGACATCTATGACCTACTTATTGTGACCTACTTTTGTAACTAGGTCATGGTGACCTACTAAGAACTATCAACTATGCCACATGAACTTGACCTTGACTGACACCTATGACCTACTTATTGTGACCTACTCCATAACTAGGTCATGATGACCTCTTTATAGAGTTACTTTATGCCTGTGACAGCAGGCATCCTGACCTAGTATGAGTACATATACATATTCCAAAGTTTTAAGATTCAAAACGGGATGCAGTTGCTTTGTTAAAACCGGTTCAGCAATCATGTGAAATTACGACAATTTTGGAAGGTCACAAAATTACGTCACAGAAATGAATTTGTTTTACTTTCACCTTCACATCGGAGTAAAATTTGTTCAATGGCAAATGTCACCCTATTGTCACGTTATGAAAGAACATCGTCTTCTCTTCAGCGTTCCTTCCTAGTTACACAGTTATTTGGATTTTATCTATCACCACTACATAAATATGCTTTCAGCTTTTTATCGCAATAAAAGCCTTCACAAAACGGAAAACCAATAATTTGCATTTTCTCGTTTCCTTTGCAACATCGTGCTGTCATTTTATCAGATTTGTTTATGTAGAAAGGCCAAGCTGATGCAATATCACTGTTATTTCACTCTCAACTTCACAGTCATGATGAGATGGAAGTATTGAATACATCTTCACTTTGCTCACAATAAATATTCTTTCAAAAGTTATATCTTTGATGAGACGATCGTGTAATTGTACAAAGTTGTTGTAACGTGTATTACTCAATAAAATATTAGAGAATTGTCAAGTGGTGGTGTTCCCACTATTTTGACAATTATTTGAATCTCTGACACACATCCGCGGTTAATATCTATTACATTGAAACTTTAATCCTTTTGATAGTTACAAGCAGAATGAGAGAGATACTTCAAGGTCTTGTCACGTTCTCATCGCTCTCTCCAAATCACTGTCAGTGTTGATTTTAAGCACGTTAGGTTGAAGTGTTCTAAATGTGCGTATTTAATGTGACCAATTAACTAGTTTTACGTTTGGCTTTTTATGGATTTGATTTAATTTTGAGCTAACAGCCGTAACACCTTGAAACTTCACCATGAGCCGAATTACCGTTGCCAGTGCTTCAGCAATGTAAAATAGAAATATGCACAATGCACGCACTTTCTGTTTTAAGTAATCATCTCTCATTTTGCTAAGGTCGGTGTTGTTGATAATCTAACATCAAATGAGGATGATGAATCTGCTTTTACCCACGTTCTTCTCAATACAAGAGAGATATCACTGGCAATAAGAGTAATTGAGACCAATCAAGGCGATACCAACACAAGCAAACATTGCTGCATTGAAGCATCAAATATTTAATGAATTCATTGAATGAATATTTTGATTTCTGCTACACAAATCTGTACTATACCTATTTACGACACAAGTTCATTCAAAGATAATGTTAAATTGTTACTCTGTTGTTAAATTATACATAAGCATATATAAAAGATCTGACATTCAATGCTACAAGGCCAAAAATAAAAGTGAAAGAGATTTGGTACAAAGATGGATCAAAGTAACTGTATTGCTGCCAACAACTACTTTAATTCCTCTTGGAGGCATTATGCGCAAACAAAGCGGTAGGATACTACAGCTGAGCATGAGACAGAGATTACTAGATTTGCAGAAATAGAAGATGTCAACATAAATACGAAGAGTAGAAATCTCGTTTTTACAAATGGAACACACTGGATTACAAATGATCATCCAGTAGATTTATTGAGATGTTGGACTTCAGAACAAAATGTAATTACTTTCCTGGTAGCGACATTGCTGCAACAATAAATTGTCGTCTGAACTGTCTTTTATACCATACAAAACGCATTATGTTTCTATTCTACATTTTGTATGTGTTCTGGGTAGTCAAATTAAATGTATAATTTACAGTGTAGACTTTCTTTATCAAAATTAAATGACCAGATTTAAGAGTCTCATTGTCGTTGCATTATCCTTTTCTCAGAGATGTGTAACTGCTTTGACCCGAATACGGTCAAATATATCAATTACTATTTATTTATTATTGGCCCCGTTTTCGTGAATTTTGCACTGAACTATGGTTTACATACAGACAGAGCATTCTGAATGTAAATAGCTTTAACTATTCACACATTACAAAAGTAGAACATTAGATATTTCATTTGGAGATTGGGCTTCAAGTTACCCGACAAAATCAGTCAAGAGAGGAAGAATTCATTTCCTTTGGCTTGGGATATTTCTTGTTAAAATAGAAAACAGACATTGAAGAGAAACGTATTTCCTTAATGACATGTGTACTAAAGGTTTGAATCACAAGGGATTCTGTAGACGTAAGGGAACAAGACCTTCAGCTCCTGAAATTTAAAGCGTGGGGGTGAATACACTGCCACCGATCAAGCACCGAGTCCCAGTTACTCGGGCAAGACTTGAAGAAAATTTCATTCTCTTAGATACAGACCAAAAAAACCAAATATTGAAGTCATTCTCATTCATGGTTTGGTATGCCTTGTAACAGGTGTAGCATCATACAGGTTATTAGACAAATGATCTTGGTTAATTAAGCCGGGCCCGTAGGGACCCGGCTTAGACACACGGACGAAGATTGCAGGCAGTTTGGTTTGTATCTCGGG
>JBCAUI010507927.1:0-44747 GCA_038406195.1 Haplosyllis anthogorgicola | reverse complement strand
CCTGAATGCTTACCTTGCTGGCAAATGATTTCCCAGTGTCCTTTCTTATTACACTTCCTACAAGTGGAATCTGAGGCTGGGCACTTTTGACCCTGTTGGTGCTTTCCTTTGCCATTTGCCCTATCTGGCACCTGTACTTTGATACCTATGTTTAAAAATGCATGAAACTAGTACAAGATATTGGCACATCCTTGAATTGACCAAAATACTACGTTGTAACCAGTATTGTAGTCGTGTAATAGTTAGCTCTACGTATTACATAAATGACGCTAACATATGCGGCACTTTTCGACAGGACACCTGGAAAAGTTCGCACTACCTTTGGCATAAGCGCTAAGGACCTAGACGATCTCTTAATATGTAAGCTATGGTTTGTTACACTGAGTAAAATTTTATAGTTGCTATCTTTCTTGCAACTTGTGTTGGAAAGCTACACATGTCTTACTACCAGGGTGCTAAAAGCTATCCCACGCAGTACCAAAAAGAATAAGAACAATTATACAATATGCTGCAATATTTATGATGTTCATATTTAGGCATTACCGTGCTTTTGTTTATTTTATGGGCGTAGGTTCGACACCATCTGAATCACATAGTAGCCATAGTTGAAACAGAATATAATCACTGTGGTAAAATATTAATAGCGGCAAAGCCATTACCAATTTGTATCAATTTATACAGTGGTATTTCACAGTGGAATAGGTCGATAACATAAAATGAACAGCAATTTAACATACCGTCGATGAGCTCTTTCCATTATTCCCTAAAATGCCTTTACAATGGTCTACTTTATTTATGATGGGTGATGAAATGTAATCCGTTTTCATTATGGTAACAAATGGCTTTTGAATAGCAAAAACAGGATGGATGCAATTTCATTCCACGCGGAATATTTGATCGTAGCGAGTTTTTCGTATGTGAAGAAACACTTTGGAAACAGTAGCGGTCGATTAGATGTGTTGTTAGCCTGATAGTAACACATTCACAACAAAAGAGGTATACGCTTAATGTTAGACTATTTTCCACCACTAAAGTGTATTGGAGGAAATTTTCAAAAACCACATAGTCTACAATACATGATATTGGAGAACATTTGGTACGTGAATGCTGGACCAACTATTATTGATATACTTTTATTGAAGCCTTAATGATACCAAAAGTTATCTTATCTGGCGAAGCTGTATTATAGCCAAGCAATTTATTTAGATTCATAAATTGTTTCTTTTCTCATTATTTCCGCCAAACCAAATACTTTTAGAACTTTTCACATCGATAATCAACTGCAAATTTGATAACAGGACACAATGCCAAAGATGTTCCATCCGACTTGTTCACATTTCTAAGGAACAAATTTCTGGAAATTTCTTCCGCAAAAATTTAGTAAATATGACGCATGCACAAAATTTGTACCCTTTTGGCTTTTCCAACTTTAAAATGATATCTAGTTGTGTCTGTTGTAAAAAGTATGGGAATTGCGTAAAATGATAACATTGTGACAGACAGCGCAGCTTGTAACCATTCAATGTACGCTTCCTGCATTTATTTAACTGAATCAGCCAACAGTTAATTTCCTTCCCAAATCTAGTTTCCTCGTTTTCATTGTCTTCGACAATAGCCCTCATGTAGTTTTTGCCCGTTTTATTAGCTTTTGAATTGTTGTTTGCCTCAGTCGCTTATCTAGTTATCTCACAAGAAGAACCCTCAGCTGCCACTCAAAATGATGCGCTTGAATTTATCTGAAGAAAAGAAACTCAATCGAAGAAGTGGAAGTATTCAGATTTCCAATCAACAGATAAGTCACTCTCTATATGGGCACGTTGCCATGCAAAACACGTCCAAGGGGATTAAGGGAGAATAAAGTGCAGGCTTACGCAGGCGTGTTCATTTGATGAGAAATGTCTACTGCCAACCTGCACAGTAATCACCCTACCTACCAGCACCGTTCAAAAGATTTACTTTGTACTTACGGAGAGAATTGAATGTTCTCACAGTGTTGATTCTCTATATCAATTTCCGACTCGGCTCTACCCTGCCGGCCGAGTAAATAAAACGTTAGCCAATAAAACCCTTGGGTAAATGTGTCTCGCAACAAATTGTAAGGAAATTGTCTCCACTCAAGTAAATTGTTTCAGAAGACTGTAAGCTACAAGCACATTTACAGTTACTGCGGAAGGGTAACAATATCCGTTATAGTTATATAAATACCACTATATGGTAAAAGGTTGATAGGGTTTAATGGTTATGACAACGCTGGATAGATTCCAAAGAGGTAACAATTGTTTAAGTCATTACTTGTGTAATTTTTTAAGGTTAAGAGTTGAAATCCAATAATGACTACTTATTTGTTATTAAAGGTCAAAGGCTACTAAGAGTAGCATGAGATAAGCGGATAAATGTTGGTTTACTTTCCCTGTTACTAGATTTATTGGTTGGATGGCCTCAGAGTCTATGTATCAGGCTCTTATCTTGTACTTGTAGAAATTAGTTTCTTCTGCTTTGAGAGTAAGACCGACAACTTCTATGGTGTCTCTGAGGTTGTTAAAGAATTAGATAGGACAGCTTTATCGTGATGGTAATTACCATCGGTGTGATAATGGCTATTGTTGTGCTAATGAAGCTACATGTAACTGCCGTTCCCTATTGCTTCGCCTAATAAGAAACCTGCACTCTGATGCAAATGTAATATAGACTTGTATCGCTCTGCCTTACCCACTGAGCTTTTATCAAACGTATCTACAAGCTAAACACTGACAAGCCGGTCGATAAACCCGAAATTTAATTTTCAGAATGAAAGACTTGTGTCAATTGTGTGACAGGCGATGCCGGGCCATTATGAAGGAAACTCTTGCACATAACTCGGCAGGTCCCGCAGGATTTGCCGACCTTTGTTGTGCAGCGACAGGTTTTCCTCAGTGGTGCAGTAATGCGATCTTGCTCACTCCTACTGTATGATCAGATTATTGGCAGCACTAAGAAAGTTTGATTATGTAGGCAAATCGCTTTTTACAAGTGCACTACACAAAGCCACTTCTTAAGGAATCCTCAACTGAAGATATTCATCAAATTTCTGGTGTCTTTTGTAGTAGCAATCGATTCCTTTCTAAACGTCTCCGTCCACTGAATTCCCAAACTTGATTTACCATCAAGCAAGTTATTCCGCAGCTTCACAAGAAGAATCTCTTTTAGTCTTAAACCGTAGGAATGTATCTACTCAGCGGCGCAAATTCAGGCGAGTAGCACCGTAGCACGTCTTTGAAACAGTACATCGCATTGTTATATATAGTGGCGGTTATGTTACTCGCACATGGCTTGTGCAGGAGAAGGCAGTCCACGGCGGGATAAGATGTAATTGTGATCAGACCAGACAGCAGTGACAGGCTTTGTTAGGTCAACACTCACTGCTCCATACAGATCAGCTCCGCTTAACTGTTGAATATAATCACCATACGTGATTTTAAAGCTCCTTAAAACAGGTTTCAATAAAAGAATGTTCTTCTACTTAAGAGTTTTTAATAATTGAAAATTGATATTTGCTTTACGCATTCGATGTAAATATGAACGGGAAGATATGAAAATTTTTTGCAATAGACCAAAAGAAAGGTTATTTGTGTTTTCTGGTTTAAGTGTAACTTTCTTATCTTGTTATAAACTATGTAGGCAGGAAATGAACAGTAACACTCCGAATAAAAGTTGTTATATTAACAATTAACTTTTATTTTACACTTTGTACATTAGTCGTTGATAATTATATAAACTTTCACTCAGCCATACAACACGGAATGAAGAACAGACAAAATGACACTTATGGAAGGAAATGATTCTACGCCTATAAATTAAACATGAGCCCTTTCATACTTGCATTATATCATTAGCATATCCTTCGAAGAACATAACAGTTTAATGGTAATGTCTGCCTGAAATGAGACAGCTATATCATTATTCCTGAACTAATCTATCAAGTTTGTGTGGGACTAAAAATAGAGATCACAGATAGAACTAAATTGTCTACAAAATAAACTGTGAAAATATGAAGATGCTATGTGTACATCAGCATATGGAAGCTCTTTCAGCATGCATAGCACCATAATGAATTAGACTTGAACAATTCCATTGCTCTGCATGCACAACGCAAGTTTTAATTAAAATCCTGGATAAAATGGGGTTGTTTAATTGAAAATCATTCGTATTATAAGGCCTATTTCAATAACTATGTTTTATGCTGATATTAAATATACTCTTTACATTACACACACTTGCATAGGTAACGTGATCGTTTAATTTAAACAGCAAAAGGCTATCTGCATAGAGCGCAAAATCAAATTATAGAGAATAATATGAATATCACTCATTAGAATATAAATTTTAGGTACTAGAAATATAAATTGTATATGATTCATGACGATTTAGTACGTTACTTACTTACAAGTAAATATTTACAAGATAATTGTAAATATTAAAATCGGTTATTTGATTTATGAACATTCTGTGTAAACATATGTGAACAGTTTGTGTAGATGCTGGTATGTAGGTGGGAAATACTGATTATCTGTCGACTATTCATCCTCTAGTTTCTTATTTGATTATTGATTTGTTCAGCAGTTTCTTCCTCTTCTCGGTTCTTGCGATTCAGTCCACTCCTCCCTTTCTAGCATCATCATCATCATCATTTATTTATTTATTAGTATCCGAAGTAAACATTGCATTGTTTCCTTTCATCTGGTAATCATCTAGTTGGAAGCAGAAAATGTGTTGTAGTTAAAGTCAACGTAGCTGTGAGGACACACATGATTGAGGAACTAGTATGGACGGTTGCCATGGAGCCCGGGCCTGATGACTGCTCATTTGGATCGTTATTAGTCCGCACCACACTTGCTGATGAGGAAGAAGTGCTTTTTGATTTGGGTTTCCTACTGCGCCCTGCATGCACGTAAGGTCCCTTAGGAATATTGCTAGTATCATTATGATGACCGTTGCTCTCAGGCAACGTCTCTACAATTAAGTTATCCTCTAGCTCATGGTCCTCTACTGATTGTTCGAGCTCATCAGGATAAAAACTAGAGTATTCCTCATCTTCATCATTTTCATTTTCCTCATCTACCTCTCGTACTCCTGTATGTACTGTTTGTTTAGGAGTAGTAGTACTGAAGTCTTTATCTATGTCCACTTCTTCATCATCGTCCTCACTGTAATCTACAAATGTCTCCTCTGATTCTATAGTGTTAGTTTTGTCAGTATGTCCTCCTGTGTCTACATAATCACCAATTATTGAAGAACATGTTTCTGAAAAAAAGAGTTATGAAATAAGATGAATATGGATGTATGTTTAGGTATCGTAGACCATTGATCATTAACCTTGATCTTTAAAGAAAACAGTAGATTATGTTACTGAAAGTGAGTTTATTAAATAATTTCAAAATTAAGATTTTTCGAAATGTATTTACCAATTATACTGATACAATTCATAAAGAGGAGAAAGAACTTAAATTCTGTAAATTGTCATGATAAATGATAATGCTCCCCCATAAATACAACGACAGCGAACATTTCTTTTCGCATTTGTTGGTTTACTGATAAGTCTAACCAGTGTAATTAATAAAAGTACTTCGCAAAGGTCGACAGAGTATTTACCTGCAAAGAGACAAACAGTCTGGTCTTTGTACTTGACATGTCGTATTCCTTTGCGTCTCCTAGAGAATGTGGACAAATTGTTTAAGTGAACGTAAAGAGAGCTTACCTGGAATACTGCTAATGGCAAATGAGATGGGAGCATTAAAGAGCGGTGATACACCTCCGTAACAAGCATCCTCGGAGGAAAACTCTAAGTAGCTCGAATGAGAAATAAGCTTCTGCAATAACAAATACAGAGACATGATATAGTCCAAGTCATTGCGTAAACGGCTTAGAATGATGAAATTATAAACACTAAATCATATTAACTGTTGCAGGGAAAACTGCCCTAAATGGAGTGCAGACATAATGTGATGGATACGGACTTAAACGCTTTTATATTAATTAATAGATAAAATTGCTGTCGTTAAAGCCGTAAGTAGAGGAAGGAGTACTTACAATGCATCCGATAGGCCCGGTTTCGTAATTTACATTTCTGACTAGAATTAAAGTTTTCTCTGGTTGCCTCCATGTTGACAGACATTCCAGTGTAATGTCCACTGAAAGAATACGGAGACGAAATTTTAACCATAAAGTTCATCTTTAATGAATGGAGTCGTTTCTAAAGGAGGAATACGCTTATGGAAACGAAACGATTTGCATGACGAACTCACACGTATCAGATGATTGTTTAGGTCCGCATCTGATATTCATCTGTTGTGTTCTGCTACATCCACTGATCAGTCTGCCCGCACAGTTACGCTCACCTGAGGTCACTTGGTATTTACCTCGTAAAGGACAGTCTACTCCCCTTCTGGTCAAAGCTGTTAAAATATGAAGACGGGATAAAAGGTCTTGGCTACAACAACATGCCTAGTAATTGTTTCCGTGAAGTAGTTTTAAGATGTAGTGGGTCGTTTAGGTCAATTTACATAGTAGAACAACAAGAGATGAGCATGGTCTATGGAGAGAGAACGGTACACAGAGTTTGAAAGGAGGAAAATTTACACGAAAACGCACTGTTTTCACAAGCGCCATTCTCTCGGGTCACACTAAATTGATCCATTTTCAAATTTCCACAAGCCAATATTTCTAATAACCTGGATTTGTAATTATATTTTTGTTAGAGATGAGTCAGAGACTGTAGAGACTTGTTGAAGGATAAGCATCGATAAATTGTTCTTTACAACCCCTTCCAACTGGGAGGTGTTAGTCATCCAACCCAAAGGAGGGTAAAATTAATTGTTGAGTTAAGAACGGATGAGATACAACAAGTAGAAGTTGAGTTATAGGCAGCAGCTTCAAAGGGTGTGGCAGACAGCTTCAATAGGGTATCACCCTCTGTGTCACTAATCACAGACTATTTCTGTCCTTCTCTCTCATTGATAAGAATTATGAATATTTCCAATCTCGCCTCTGTAAGCCCCAATGTGAATTGATGGGCCGCCACACAATGCTCATTCTTTTGTGTAATAAGTCTCGGCAGGCCATGCCTATGGAACGTAAAATTTAAATTTGCCCATTACTCAATAGGAGGATGCACTTCACAATACTAAACGCAGGCCCTCTAGCACAGATATCTTTGCTTAGTGACACACAGGAGATTAACTTGGCCCCATGTCAATATTATTCAATTAATAAGTGGTAAATGAAATTCATGTGAACTCACGGAAAAGAAGATGGGAGTCACGATAGTCCTTATCTGTCTGTAGACAGGCCCTGGTCGTGGCATAATCCGTCAGCTTCCCTGTAACAACACATAGTCAGGTGTCACAACCCACATAATACCCACAAATAAATAGGCGCAGGTCAGCGGGGCAACAATGCTATTTTACAAATTTTATGGCAACAGTGACTGGATGGGTGGCGAAAGCAGCATTTATTTTTCCAAGCAACAGCTTTTTGATGCCCCGCTTATCAACGCCCGTTTTTCTGTAAAGCCGTTCATTGGAATGTCCATCACATCATTTTATCGTTGAATAGTTGGCTCATTAATCTTCCCTATGTCATTTATAGTTGTCAAATCCCATGACGCATAGATACACCATAACTCAGAATTATGACACAAAAACGTTTTTAAAATGATGTAGCACAATACGTATCCGTATGGCAGAAAATTGCTTCAATAACTCACCAAGTTTTATTTCCATGACATCTTGGTCCTTCTGGGTAATCATAACGCATTGATGTTGCGACGTGCAGGCAGCAGAAGTGAAGCTCACTGCGACAAAGCTCCTGTGAGTTGTATTGTGTTCTAACACCTCGATGCATCTGAGCTCTGTACGTACTTGTTCCCTAGACGTGGGCCGCTTCTTGTAATGGATGATGAGTCTACCTCTGTTCTTGGTATCCACCTCGACACGGTACAGTCCGCTGAGATCCCTCCACATGTCGTGGTTAATCCAGTCCGGGAAGCCGCACGATGCCTGCGGCCAGCCGAAGTTGTCTGTAACCAAATAAAGAGGTTAACGTTTCTCCTAATTCATGCCTTTAAGGAATGATATGATTCAATTATGTGGTCATAATTAATTAATTAGGACATTTCTATTTATGTCTATGACTGGGATATTATTGTTTATGCCTATTAGCGAATACAATTCTATTTTGACTTTGTTGTGTTATTTCTGTATTTATGATAGGCAACATCGATATGTTTAGCTTTTTTACGGCATAAATGACTCATCATCCATATTACATTATTGCGTACCTAAAATACCAATACTTTTGTACAATATTGTAAGTTCGTAAAATACATGAAAGATTACGTCAAAATGTGGATTGATCTAATATTCTACCTTTAGTAAACTTGAGAACCAGAGGACCATCTCTGGTTGTTCTCAGACCCCGACACGTTGAATCTGCCGACATGGACATGTACACCTCCGAACCATAGGATTCAAACATCTGAATAATGTCAATAGAGGGCAGCATTTAATAGAATAATACTTTAACATATACAACACAAAAAGTCTAGAAAATCGATGCTATCTCGGTATTTATTCTATGCACTCAAAAAGTAGAAACTTACAAAGCATCTGTATGAATCATCACGGGTTAGCACGGATGTGCCCGACCATTTACCAAACATATACATATCTGAGCCATCTTTCCATGTCGCAACACAATCAAAATCAAAATCTGAAATTAAAAGTAATTATTTATCGTGTTGTCAGAACTAATACAGATAAAGTGGGTAAACATCGGTACAGAATGATAAATTTCTAATATTGATGAGGTTACTTAGCCCAGTATATAAACCCGAATGTTTTCTGATTCATGAACACCGAATAGTTTTTGTAGGAGAATGGATGTTCATTTATTCTCCGTATAATGTCAACAAGTGTCACAAATTGCTTCTTGCATGTAAGGGTACATTTTACATTTAGTAAGGACACAAGTTGAATGAATGTCACGTGAAGTTGTAAGTTGAGAGTAGTCAAACAGAGGTGCCATTAGCGTCAGGGGACGTAAAAGGTGCCTTTCCCACTGCACCCACACTGTAACACTTTGTCTAGATGTTTTTCTAACAGTAGTAGGAATGGAGTGATTGCTGTCGACGATTACGTTTCATCAAACGTTTAGATTAAATCACAGTCAGATCGGTACAAATGGAGAGTCATTACAAACTATAGGCACAGTGGAGTTATGTTATGTCACCAGCTTCATTTATTAAAATTCTAAGTGTTCAGATTTTTCCTTGCTGTGCCGTTGAAGAAACTGCTGTTTAACACCATTGTCTCGCCTACTGTCAGTTTTGGCATTTATTTTTCAATAGGACGAGGATTCGTACATTGCTTTGTACTCAGGTCAGAAATAACCACGTTAGGCAAATGCTTTGCAATCAAGATAAAAGGCATTCTCTGTTATATGTACAGCACCTTTTGCCTTTTGTAATCCACAAAGTCAAGCAGCATCCTCCTTGGTCAGCACACAAATGGCCTTCCAGTCTAATCATCTTATGGCATCTCTGTTTTAACTTGCACATATGCAGTTGATGCCAATTCTATCGAAGGAAAGATGTGTTTTCTATTCCTGATGGTACTACGTTATTTAAATTGGCCAAAGCTTCCATTGTAGCTTGAGCCTTAAAGTGTTATTATTGTAGCCTTGGGGTGTTCTGTTTTTGCATCAGACAGAATTTCTTTATACCAAAGTGAGTTGTATTTACAAAGTTGTAATGGCGCAAGAATTCCCTTCTTTCACTGATGTAAATGTACCAGGGACTGTTGCACAAAGAGTCAGCACATGTTCCTCATCTTCAATCACAGACTTTGAAAATGTTTCAAATCTTAAAAGACATTTGTACAACTGTAACAGGAAATTAATTTAGTTTGATTCGTGTATAAAGGTACATTGTGAGGCTTTATACGCTACGCTTTAGACTTGATTTACAATGCTGTTGTAGTGCAGTTTAAGCCTGATTTATGTATTTGAAATCGTTTTAAAAGACAGATGTTTGGTATATGATGATGAGAGAGTGTATCAAGTATCACGAAATATTGCCATGTGTTGATGTAGAGGTTTTTGTCCAAGCAATAGGTCGACAGCAATGTGATGGTGTCAAAGACCTTAATGTACGGTTCAACTGCAACAAGCATGCGAACATATTAGTTTAAGGCACTATTTCATAAAAGGATACCATCTCATTGTGGATAAAGCTTTTAGCGCTTTCACAGAGTTTGCAGGCCTAGATTCCTGGGCAATTTCCAACCAAAGCAGCTACACAATGCCCCTTGTATATTATCATACTCATTCTTTAAAGTAAATCCTTCCCAAATTAAAGTTTTTGTAAGCAAAGGCTGCTAGTATCAACACAGTGCCACCAAGGCCTCAATCAAGTGAATCACCTCATAAAGCCTTTATCCCGATCTCATTGAAGACATTTTGGGCAAAACCAAATTTGAGAGTACTGCCCCAAGGAGCAATTCCTCCCAATTGATAGCAGACTTAATGCTAACTGCTGGTATCAATTTGTGAGGCAGAACTGAAAGGACATATTGAAAAGCTAAAACAACCTCACCCGTAAAAACTTCCAATTGAGGGAATCTGTTTATTGTGTTTCGATGTAGAATTATTGAACTTGACACAATTTGGAAATACAATTATTTTGCCTCAGTGACCACCTAAAATGATATATTTTCATGGGAACCCATGTGCCAGGCAATGTTATAGATTATTAAATGATTCCGCATTATCTAAAATCATCACGAAGCCAAACAGACGGAGGAAACTCAGTAATGATTCAAAATAGACGAATAGTTGAGGACCTATGGATTGCCCATACGTAATGTTTAATTCATTTCCCTGCGACAACATAAGCTGGGGAAAATATCGGTGAAATTGGGTTACGGCATTGTGATGTAGTCGAATCTCTGTGCAGAAGCTGATGTAACTGGGTATTAACGACCAGGGTGTGCCGTGGTTGATGTTTACCGATCGCAAAAAAAGGCCTTTTTTTGCCATTACCAATGCGACTGACTGCCCCGTGTGTTAGGTAAAGAAAGAGAAACAATGCGGACTCATTAATATTGGCGATAAGAATCAATGTAACCTGCAAACCTGAGGCTTGCTCCTCAAACATTACTCACGGCATCGCAACCAGGCTTCCGTCATATAATATACCGGGTAGAACTAATAAAACGGTAAAACCGGGTCTGGCGTTACTCCGTTTCCGAGATAACTCGCTGATTTGCATGTAGCAGCATGCATGGTACACAGTAGTATCAAATAAAGGCATTTGGTGAAGAATTATCTAGTCTACTCGACAGTGCCTGGAAATGGACTTCAAGTTTGCTTGTACCTCCCACAAGCCGGCAAACAATAAACCCTTCCTTGATAAGCTCAGTCAAGTACTTCTTGCATCCTCTATTTATTGAATTTTACGATTAAGTATGACCTTTCCGTGACAATAAACACAATGTGAATTGACCAGTCAATCCATATTCGATACTAAAGGGTTAGGTCGGAATTATCTATAAATGGAGAAATCGTGTTTAACATGCAGTAAAGAATGTTTGAGGAGAGTTTTTGTGATAATTGACTGTTTACAATGCTGATAGATTGCCATTAATCGATATTCATAAAAGAAATTGTAAATTTAATACATTTACACCAAGTGTCATTTTTCCCGTAAAGTTGTGTCAACAGACAGCTAAGCTCACTGGTGAAATTTCATAACACTTCAGCTTGTGTTGTGCGTTATATTCATTGAATATGAGAGAAAATACATATTTTGAAAATCAAACTTCCCACTTGTCATCTTTTACAGAATTGGTCACATAGAACTTAACTATTTTCCAACACGAGGCACGGTGGCTCTCTTTGAACATGTTACTGAGATAGTAGTTTCACGATATATTCACATTAAACTGTGAACTTTCTGCTCGTTAATTTCTCGTCCAAGTTATGGGAAATTAGATGGGAAGGTAAAACTCCAGAAATTAATACACGCTTTTCCGACAAGAAAAAGAAAGAAATTAATGCAAACTGAATAAACAACTAAACTGGCCGCATGTATCCGATTTTATTTTTTTTTGCCCTTAAGCGGCTATTGTACTAAAATTACAACTTACCTTCCCCATGAAGGAAGGCCATGCTGACACAGTGCTTGAAGTGGAAATGGAACCGGGACTCTCCGGCGCAGGGTTTGGCGTAAGATATTGGGTTATCACAGAAACCGTACATATTATCGTTGTAATTAAAGTAGTAGGCATCTTGGAATGGACACTTAACTGCATTGTGTGGCTCTGAAAAAAGAAGAGAATATAATAGTATTTAATGAACAATTTGTGAGAAATTTTAGTGGCAATAGTGGTTTTACTGAATGGTCGTAAATGAGATCTATTTCTCTCGGCAGCATTTCTATGGCTATGCTATTACACTCAGTAGTCAATGCAGCTAACTACACCATAACGGTAATGTTTACTACGTTCTCACTGTAACATTATTGCCCTTTTTGTCTGGAAGTGATACCATTTGTTTCTTAGCTTATGCTTGTAAGAATAATTGGCTCCTTAGGTCTGAAGTTTACAAAATTTATATTGTTAAGATGCAAAGAAAGCTGCCATTCTTTGAATACTTTGTTTTGAGCCCAAGTGAAGCTGAGAGACACCGGTGCAAGTAATTTAGTCTCAATCACACTTCAATACATTCCGTCTCGTTCTTAAGTAGCGCTTCGCCATCCTGAGCATTTTCCAGTTTTCATCTTTCGTAATAAGCACACAGCAACGTTTGCAAATATTACTCTCGAATCTTCAATTGCTTCAGTAACAAGGCCTCTTGAAGGAAGAAATTATCTTTAAAGAGGAAATTATGGAAAATAATACCGTGTGCAACAGGACAGTAGCTCTCGTGGGAAATAAGAGTAATGGCACAAAGATGGCTTCGAGCACGACAATTCCATCGGAATGTAGTGCTCTTCTCCGTTTGGCAATTGGTTACCCAATGCAATTACAAAGCATCGATTGAAAATTCAAGGATGCATGTAATTTGAAAGGCCTAACAATCAAGAAAATGCAAATGTTATTTGTCTAAAGTATCGGGTATTTGGATGAGAGAGCTGGGCTGTATGTTTTCACAGTGTCACTGTTTCATCAGTTGTTCGTCTGAAGCTGCCTCGCCCTGTGCCTCCCAACATCATTAATCTTATCTCAAACATGACAAGCTCTTGTCAAACTGAGTACACCTTCAGTTAACCAATTGCCTGCTTACCTCAAACTTTGCAAAACACTACATGTGGGACAGACAGCAAATTGGACAGTGAGGACCAGAAAAGGAGCGGAGGCCATTCCCGTCGAATCTAGTTCAAGTGTGAGTCGCCTCCTATTTCATGGCACATCTCATGGATACAAGTTGTGCCAAAACAGCCGGGGAATCATTCCTCATCCTTCACCAGCAATACATGGCACAAGTGCCGATCATATTACACGTCCACTAGAACCAATTGTAGTTTTTTTTCTTGCATTGTGAATATGTACAACAATGCGGATTTACTATGACTAACCTGAGCTAAGGCTGTGACATCGGCCCAAAGCTGTCATCGATGATCGTTTAACTAAAATCGATCGAATATCAGGGATCATCGAGGCATTTGCTTTTTTTACTGCATCCTAACTAAGAGCTAGTATTTTACAACAATCTTACTAGTTTATAACAAACCAAAAAAGTCTCGTGACATTTAAAGTTGGATGATATAATCATGTATGTAATCATTATTATAGTTTGATTTCAAACATAGATTAGCATCTAAAAGTTTCAATTGTCAACAAATTGTCATTGTTGATCTTGATTATAGACATCTCCGATCGATGGATCGGATATCCCATGAATCGTCGCACCCCTACTTACCTCTGACAAGCGTATGAAGCATAGACTCAACCCGGATGGTAGCACATATTCGATGAAGGCTGTCTTTCGGCACACAGTAACCTGAAGCAAATTAGAATATTTATGAGATTTTAAAGCCTTAATTTATAAATCACTTTGAGAACATTACTCACTTTGAAAAACAACCTGTATGGCAAACGCTACATTATTTAATCCTGTAGTGATTACGTTGATGCAATTGTATAAAAGTTTGTATCTACCGAAGAGATATAGATAGTATTGAAAATAAACTATTCTATCATTGTAATGATTTTAAATCAGGCAACCAGAATTATTATTCAGTGATGTTTTAAATAAATCCCAATCTTAAGTGGAGATAATTTCGTAAGGTTTGCTAATACATGATTGATTTGTCATTTAGTGCCTCGCGTTACAGACTGGCTTAAAACTGCTTCTATCAAAGGCCACGCGAATGATAATATTTGTTCAATCAGTATTAGGGCCAGCCAAACAGCACCAACTTTAATGGCTCAAATCGTCTTTGGCGAACAAAAGGTAATGACTTTATATCATGCGTATGTACCCCAGGGGACTTGCAAATTGTTATCCCTATTGGTGAAATGTCAGAGTCTGACATTAATGTTTAGGTTCAATCAATGTAAATTAATATTTCAATTAGTCGTAATATCTGAAATGGCAATGTTGTTTGGTTTTGTACAATACACGAAATATCACTTATGACGCGTAACTGTGCCAGGCAAATAAGAAACCGAGATAGCAGTTTGACATTTCGTTTCTGATTTTTTACCAGAAGGTTTTAAAGAAAAGTCACGAAGAAATAGGAGAAACTGATCAATGTTTGGCTTAGAAGCCGTGAAAGTGCACAGTGGAACTAATCCAGACACCATGGCCGTCATTACTCCCGAGATGCAATGTTCCTCCCGAAAAAGCCATATCTGCCTGGCCTTGTTTGAACTTAGGGAAAGCAAGAAGCAGTCAGATGTTATTGATTTAACACTGATCTCGTACATTTGTATAAGAGAGTAAACCTCCCATGGAAACTGTGCACCTTCAAAGACACAATGTTTAATATGAGACGTGGGGAAAAGAGTGAGGCAAATTGGGCTGTGGTCGGGCTAGAAGAGGTCTAAGAAGTAGGAAGCGAACGGACGAAGACGTCCATTGTCGCCATGCCCATTTCTTCTGCCAATACCTCTGCTTGAGTGCCTCCACAAATTTGCACTGTGAAATAAATGGTTTGTACAAATAGCAAAGAAGCACTCCATTTGCAGTTTCTTCTGAATGTGGAACCCCGTCTTGTAAGCGGGAGAGAAAGATTGAGGTACAAAAGCTTTACTTTATAACATTAGCATCCACAGTGAACAGTATTGACAGTCAAGCGATTTCTCTTGAACGCAGGAAATGGCAAGAGAAATCAAATTTGTGACACCGAACGAATGACACTTGAGATGCTCATGCATTGATTACTTACTTTCTTTGTACTGGATAATGTTCTTGTGTCGCTTCATCATCAGTAGGCACTGGTAGCAATTGTCCTCTCTGAAAGTAGATAGACGGAATGAAATTAACAAAAAGTATATGAAGAGAATTACAGGCCTCCTTCCTTTATTGGCAAACTAGCTACATATTACTTGTCAGCCAAAGAATTGTATTTGGTAGCTCTCCTGGTCAATGCATTTGAACCAATTGTACATTCAGCTGAAAACCCGATCTACCTAAGTCAATTTGTCCGGGAAGTCACTTTTCATGTAGCCGTGTATTCATGTCAAGTAAACCTGCCTGTGAATAGAATTTGGTAAGCTTTGCAGTTATGGATGGAATGTCGTTTTTTTTCCACAATAACACAATAATATTGTAAAGCTGGCAAACAGTCAGATGATTTGTCATCGACGTTCCGGATATGAGGCAAAGCAATGTGATCAAAGAACTCTTTCCAGAAAATAGTTGTTTAAAATTATTAACTGCTCCTGTAGATTGACAGAAGAACCTTTGTTGAATGTAAATGACGAACATAAAAGTCAGACCTTATTCATCACATAGGGTTGTACATTGACATTGATGTTATGCATATCACAGTGATTACCATTTCGGTAGAGCCATAAAGTTCCAATGTTAAAAGATATTTCCGACAAAAAGTAAAGCTACGAAAAGTTCGATTAAGTAGAGATCAATTTGCTGTGGCTTTAAAAGAGTCTCAAAAGTAATCAGAAGCAAAGCGTGATTTGTAACGACTTAATTCCTTGCATCGATCCAGCAGCAAGAAAGTTTGATCAGAAGAATAACACATTTCGTGAGCGTGCTTGGCATTGATAACAATTATCAATTTCATAGGTATTAATTTTCAAAGGCAAAAATGCGATGAAGCATGATACTGGCGCCTGATTGGTGCGGTTTGCACGAGTAGTACAGAATGATTTTGTTTGGTAAGGACTCACTTTTTTTGCAGAGGGTGCATTGGAACTTGTCACCCCAGGCACAAACCATTCCTTGTTTCTTTCAGTATGTGCAGGAAGCTGAAGTTGCAGATGACACAAAGGCAGCCCAGCTCCAATGACACTTGACAATAATATCACACCAAACTAGCTGCCAATCTTCTCAAGTCCAATCTAACAGCTACTTTTATCAGGCAAACTTCAAAATGTCCTTTAATGCATTAAAGGACTTAACTGTTAAATTACCATGAGTAAATTGAATTGAAAAAAATATCGACCTAATTGTGCTCAGTTTCAAATGAATTGGGGCCTCTTGAAAAATGGAAATGGTGATGAAAATAGATGTGTTAATATTCAATGAAAGGATTCTGAAACACAGAAGTAGCTCTTATTGATTGCTCACTTTATTGTTTGAGATTTTTGCTTCAAACTTGTAATGGAATTTTATTGATTATCTTTTGAGACAAAGCATATTGCTGCAATTAGACTTTCAAATAACATGCGGGGCCTGCAAAGGCTGAATTTGCCATTAAGATATGTCCACAGCTGATATATCAGTCCCATTAAGAGACTTCTCCTCTTTACCAGCTTCTGCTCTATAGCATTTTCTTTCATGTCATGAAAGATCTATGTTGGTACAACCATAACAAATATACCTAATTGCATATACTGCACTCGAGACGAAATGGGCAAAAATGTTTTCATGTTGCATTATGTATATGAGCACTTTCTGCAACGCTTTATTACAGCTGCCTAATTTGTAATGTTAAAAGTTACGGTACTCAGATGGCTTAACATAAACACTGATACCGTTGTCTCATATTAATGGTTTAAGCCTGCCATAAATAGACGTAATATAAGGCTACTTTAAAGGTATTGATACGAGTGTGGATTTCTAAAATGTCCCGAACAGAAGCTGTCTGTTGAATAAATGCAAGAGCCACTGACCTTGATGGAGGGTATGTCACATGAGTCAAACTTAAGCACTGCTCTCTGACCTGTATATGCTTCACTAATGGTTTGGTAATTGGCAGTTAAGCATTACGCATGCAAATTACTTCTTTGTTATCCATAGTTATCTCTAGCTTCACAATTTCTTTTTTTGTTTCGAGCATCCAATAGCATTTTACATAAGCTTATTTGTTCTTACGTTGTACAGACGGCCATAAATGAATTTACCTCACGTACGTGGTTAGCTTTAACCGATGGTTTGCTCTGGCTTTATTATCCTTATAAAGACAACGATTTTGCCTTGCCACTGTAAGCCTAAGTGTTGTTGAAAATAGTATACGTAATAATATAGTTGTAATCTCACTATTGTTTGAAACTATTTTACAAAGGTTGCGCATCAATATGTGCAGCGCGAAACATTTGAAATAATCAGTGTAACCTTTAGATCTACGATATTCTGATTTCAATTTTCTACAACTCCAACACAAGACAGATATATTTAGAAAATTAGACTTTTTTATCCATGTGCACACGAGAACTACAATATATTTTTAGTAAATATCAGAAATACAATGGGAGGTTTGTTGTGAACATTTACATTCTACCAGTACCACGAGAGCCATGAGAGTACATAGGATAATCAAACTGAGAATTCCTAATAGATGTTAAATAGTGCCCATGGGGGATGGACTCATTTAGCCTGTGTAATATATAGCCAGAATGATATTAAGTGAAGCAAGCTGATATAGTGGTTGGTACCATGCCTACAAGACAAAGTGGTCAATATGCTTTGTCACTATCTATCATGTCCTCTGCTTCTCTGCTATACAACAGGCCATTCCATCTGCTCATTTTCCCAATCAACCCACTATTGGCACAAATCTCATAATACACTCTGATCAGACTGAATATCTGAATTGTACGATACTGTAGAGGGGGGAATTAATGATGCATTGAGGAGCTAGTGGCCTGGAAGCTAGCTCGGGACGAATGCTAATGGTTACAGGAAGACTATGTTTAATGTCCACCGTACTCTCCATTAACTACATATTTTGCCAGCTGCCTCTGAGAGTTTATTGTTGCACGTATATGAAATGCATAGCAATTTCGTGTTCAATTGTCCGATGTTATCTAGTCTGGATATGGAGGGGATTATTCGTAACAACGGTGATAAATGAGTGAATGGCCCGGCAATTGGATGTTAAGCCATGGGTCCCAGCACCTGAATAAAGCTGGCAACTTGAGCCGATGTTGATGGGCCGTTGATGTATGACAATTGTCGTATCTAAGTTATGAGCTTCAAAAGGCTCGGACTTTCGATCCTAATATGAGTATTCACAGTTTGATATGCAATGCTGATTATATTGACTTTATAATACAACGCCGCAAGTTACGATGACCTAATTCTATATCCTACACAGGTCAACATTCAGAACTCAATTACTGACCAACAAAACCAAAATAAATATCCATTGATCCGGTTCATATGTCGTTTGCTTTTGCTGCTTCCATATTATTTTACGCGGTAGCACACTTTCTGACTGGATTTAAGGAAGCGGTGGACTTTTGTTACATCTAATTTCTCGCATCGAGTTACATGAAAAGAAACTTGACAAATCCGGAAAATGGTATGATAAACATGAACTGGTTTTGACCTGTTACACTCGGGTGTAAAATGTGGAATATTCTGATGGATATTTACTCGCGTCAAATGCTGGACACACGAAGTAAATACAATTTGTAAGCATGATATTCAGCCAGCAACCCCAAATCTGTCTAGAGTATCATTGAATAAACATGCAAATTTCTTCATATTCCTCAAGACCGTCTTTTTTGATTGACAAAGTCACTTTCATTTCCTTTAATTTCTTTGGCAAAATGTCGGCCCAAGGTCATCAATAGGGATTTTGTGTTTGCCGAGTTTGATTTCAACTTTGCATTTGAACAATCAAGGCGACTGGGTGAGACTTGAGCCATTTTTCCTGCTCTCGGAACCTGACCAAACATGGCATCACTTGGTTCAGGAAACACTCTCCCACTTTGCTTTGGATATGGCCATAAGTTACACAGTCCCAATTGATGAAGTTCCTTTTTACTCAAAACAGCACATCGATATTTACCATTGAGGAAATTAAATCGCACGACTGAGCATATCAGGCAACATTAAAATGGGGGAAAGAACTGGCAGACAGTGTCCGGGAGGGATTCTAATCAAATGCAAATGAAGTTAGTCCGACATAGGACCAGCGCCGTCCAAACACATCACATATCTAGTGTTGGAATCCCATTTACTTTTTAGAAAATATTACTGCGACTGTCTTGATAGAAAGGAAGATAATTTTTCTAAAGCTCATTCTGGTTTATTTGGCAAGGCAGAGGTGAATAGTTGTTCATTTAGATATAGCTTGATGCATGGGACTTAAGGTTCTGACATCAATTTGAGTAAGTGACGTCTACACTGACGGATTGGTGCTTATCTACCTTTAAGTGTGCTTCCATAAATACAAAAACCCATAATGGGCTCATTTCTGGAATTAATACACTGATGAGCTTTTTCTACTTATCACTGCAGACCGATTCCTAATGCTATCAAAGTGTAATTGTGAGTTGGACTCAGTGTTTAAGTGTGATTTCCGACAGAGAATATATATTCTATCTGCAAAACAATCTGACAGATGCTAGTGAACTTGCATCATATTTTGTAGACTTCGTACGTTTTACAAGGGATTCGAATTTGCATCGAGTCTACTGGGAGCTTTGACGCATGTCTTCTACAGAAGGAAAGGCGCCATATACCCTATTTCCTATTGTGTGATGCTCCCTTAACAAATTTCTCGATGGGACTGAATGCGAGAGGTGCTGTATGTAGGATATGCGAACAGACCTGCAGAGAATTCGTTTGGTCCTGTTCTTCTTCTCTTACAGCAGCAACAATACAGATTGCTCTTGAAATTCCTCCTGGCTCCTATTGATATGAAACTCAATTGCTTGGAACAAATAGGATCCATTCTTGCACACGGATCCATTTATTCCGTGCTTAGTCTCCGACTATTGTGAAGCTCCCTGCTTTGGGGATGTGATGCTTAACAGGACCATGTGCTCTGTAGGTCCAAACTAGGGATGTCAACTTGAAGGGTTTCTCAGCTCGAGTTGGCTCAATGTTTCAGGCTCGAGTTTCGAGTCAGCTCGAGCTATTTACTAGTTCCAAAACAAATAATGATTAATTTGCCTATAAATGTTCTAACTCACAAATAATATGATTTTCCAGATTTTCCAGTATTTGTACATGTGGAAAAATTTTACCAAATTTCACACAGTTCTTGAATTCAAGAGTAACTTCACAGGCATCAACTTACAACAATGTCAAAGGCATTTGTTACATTAATATGTGTATCTTTTAAGTAAAATTATCTGTTAAGTGGCTTCACATGTTTGTTCTGTGGCTCTTTTGAGCTCTGAGCTGCTCAGATTCAGCTCAGAGTTCTAATTGAGCTGAGAAATCAACTCAAGTTTCGAGTCAGCTCGAGTTAAATTGACATCCCTAGTCCAAACTAAGAAGTTGACCACAATGTCGCCGCCAGTTTGTTAAGCATGTTTATTCTCTTCTACTTGAGCAGGAGGAAGTGATCCTCTCCTTGACTATGTTAGGACCCATTGTTGATAAAGCAACCATTTTCCGCTCTGTATATATGATTCCCCAATTGTCTGTGTACACGGGTGGCAATACATCTTTGTGATTGATCACTAATCATACTCGAAAAGTGACTTGTAGGGATCATTACAAGTATCCCTTAAGCTTTACTCTAATCTACCATAATGGCTGTTCAAACAATATCAAGCTAATATTGTTAGAGTTCTAAAACTCTGTACATGAACTGTAAATTAATATTCTAATGCGTTCTTGCTGATGTCTTTGACAGTCTGTTCATAAGAGAGAAATGTTTTTGTAGTGGCGACGTCTGTCTCTATCACCTAATGAAAGTAACTTTCTGTATGGACCTCTCCTGCATCATAATATCATTCGCAATTTTACAAGACCAACAGCGTACATGTGATACCAGAACAATCAGGTATTAGATATGCTTTTGCAAATCAAATTATGGTAATTCTTCAGCATGCAGGCTTTCATACATTGATAAATGTTTTGGGCCTTTGGCTAGATTGTATGTATGAGAACAGTTTCTCAGATGCATTTTTCTCATGCGCACCTTGAGCGCATCACAGACTGTTCGTCTCATGACAGCTGAGCCATGATCTGTTTTAAAAACTTCTTCTCATCGTGTCAAGATTCCATAGCGACATATGTATATTCAGCACGTAAAATCCTAAGGCACGAAATATCTTCCGTACAATGTGAACTGTGATGCATTTAGCCGTGCTAGTATACATCATAAATTTTCCATAATATAGATGTTATTTCTTTCGAATATATGTTCCCAAAGATCATGCGATAGTAAAACTGACGAGATCCATTCTATTTGATATAAGTTGACATTCTTTCTTTTTTATGTCCTTATTAACATGATAGCATCAAGACTCATTTTATACCATCTATACGAAACCCATAGTTACAATTAAACGTAGATGATTTATTAGGTAAAAGGTGAATGTTTCACTTGGATTAAATATTTATCTGCAGGGGTGTATACATTGAATTACTAGGCTTTCACAATATATCTTTCACGCCCGTTTAAGTACTTGTCTAGTCGGAATGAATACTACTACACAAGTCTACATCAGATGCATTTAAACGTTTACGTACTTGTTATGCACCAGATAGTAATCCCTGTGATGATCAGCACAAATACCCTTATTGGTGACGGAAGACTGTCGGATGTTAACATCGCCCAGCCCGCTCTGGTACCATCGTCCCTTCCAATCCCGGGGAAATTTGCATCGTGTATCTGAAAGCAAAAATAACACAAATATGCTCAATTAAGGTTTGGCTAATGTAATAAAAGCTCAATGGGTAAAAGGTCTTTAAAATTTATATCTATCACGTTTTTACACACATAAAAAGAACAACATAAACAGTGCGTAGATGATGCTAATGTATTCACTTGTCCGGGGCTTCAAGATACTGAAAAAGGTATTTTGCATAAATACGAAAGAAGTGTACGGTCTTAGCTCATTTGGTACAAGTAAACTACATTGTGAGTACTAAGGGTGTTATTCAAACACATCGAGGGCTTATTAATTCAAATTTAAAGCGGAGATTCGTCTCTTATGACATCCTTGACATGTCCATTGAAATTCTTTGTACGCTTTGAACTTTATCTTCTGCATATTTCTGTAGCTTGACAGAAGGCCAAGGGTTCTCGAGATTGCATCGAGATACGTATCATGGAAATTCCGTATCCTCATAGTTTATTTTGCCTGAATAATGCCACAATTTAGATTGTATCGGGAGAACATAGCGTGCCATGTCTGCTTCAGTAAAAGGAACGAAGACTAAAGGGACATGAAGGAGATATTTTTAGTTGTAGAACTGATCCAGGTGGAACAAGTTGTGACGTAGAGGGCCCTCCAGGGGGTAAGAGCAGGTAAAGAGCCAACACAAGAGTCCTGTCAACATGGCAGCAGTCACAAGAAGCCTAAAGCTTCTTCTTCTAGGTGCCGGGGAGGTTGTTCCCTCTCCCCGGATAATAAGCACTTTGACTCCCACTCAAGCAGAGAAACCATTAGCTAGTATCGCCACATAATGTCACCGCCACAAACCACGCTGTTATTTGAGGAGAAAAGCAAAAGGAATGACGGTTATTAGTCGCACGTCAGGAGGGAATCAAACCGCACCTTATGGCCAAATTTACGTGTTAGAATAATAATCAACTTCCAAAAAAGTGGCAGCTCATGATTTATGTTTCATTTTATGAACATTACAATTGCATGTTGTCTCTTTCACTCGAACAAAAGCACCAATTGAAATGCTATTGTTTTTAAAATAAAGATTGGCTAAAAATTTCATCATGTGTTACCAATCTAAACGTTTTCATTGTACCGCGTTTTATATTTGCACTGAGGTAGACCTATTAAATAGGTAATCAATAAATATTTGAGACTCAGATTTGTCATTGACATGTGCCTTTGCCACCTACCAAGCTAATATTGTTAATGTAATACTGTCAACGCACACCATTTGGGCTGTTGATGGCAATAAATCTTTTTCGAATAAAGTAACGCCAACAGGTAATTAGTTTCACTCATTAGCTATATTATCGATAAAAGTTCAACTGGAAAGTTCCAATGTGACTTCGAACAAAACTACTTTGTATGAAACCCATTAATTAAAAATTTAGACAGGTTCGGCAAAGATGGTAAAATATAAAAGAATTTACGTTATTCGTGCATTATGTTTGATGGCTGCAACCAAACACCTGTCAACCTATCTGTTTGCCAGAGGAGACAATTAGATATATTCACTTAAAGCAAATAAATCGCAGCGTCATTCATCACTCTATATGTTTAAAGTGCTACGTATGCATTCATTGCCTCTCAATGAATGAAGAGCTCTTTGCATATTCGACTTGAAGAACTCCTGCCATAGATGGCTTATGTTCTCATTCATGTAAATGAATTCCAATGAATTTACGCAAAGTAGATAAGCCGCCATACTAAACATTTATTCCGGCTTAAGCTCTTAAGTGGATCTTTGTCCGCACTTCAGTGCTGTACTGGGCGGACGTGAAGACAAAAAGACTTTTTGCCACGATAAGTGATGATTCTTATTTTTTATTCATAATATCATGTAATTGTCTACTACATAGGCGTGATGAAACACAGTGTAGCAATAATTAAAAGCCCCTGATTGTAGTAGAAACTACTGGAGTAAACTCGGCCCAAATGTGGACAGAAGATAATTACTTCTCAGCAATCAAGCCTTGCTGGTATTTCATGATTGCATATTATTGGCATGTGCAGAGTGAAGGAAGTCATTCTACAACAAACAGCAATCTTCCTTTATGTTGCGTATAAGTGATATAATTTAGCATTGTTATGGCATTATTCTGTCACTTATAATGAAGTGCAAACATCTAATTTCTCTCAGCCTGATGAGGATATGGGAGGGTCTATTATAACCTCCATGCACGAAACATTACGAACGTGTTGTCTGATTTACCAATGAAGGATTGATTCTCAAGCCAATATTATTCATTATTCACTTTATTGTGGAGTTGAAAAGCCATCCGTAGGTCAAATACATAAGCCATGTCCCCGGAGATCCATACACAATATATTCTCTAGAACTCTACATGAAGACGTCTAGAATATAATGTGATCCAATGATAAATTTGTCAACATTATTAGCACATTAATCACGCACTATAAGCGAGAATAAAATGCTATTCTATCGAGGCAATCAGTCAGGGAGTTGATTTACTGATCTTGGAATAACACATAATAAAGAGCAATAATGATTTCTGCAGGTAGAGACCCATTTAAGAGCAACCATGTAACTCAATATGAAAAATCCCTCAATGGGACAAACTGCAGGTCTTAACAGCAAGGTATAAAAAGTCTTTATTGGATACAGTAAGGCTTAGTGGCAAAAGGCTATCCATATCAGAGAAAGAAACATTGTGCGCTTAGTAATACAAGTTATTCTATTGCCATGTAGTTTATCTTGTCTGAATATCTTATTTCGCACATGGATGAGTTCTAAAGACATTCAAACAGTGTGTGGTTATTTGAACTTTGCTTCGACTTTTGCTCCGAGACATAGATAATAAAGTTTGGTGTCTTCGGAGCGAGACAACAGGGAAATCGCTGCCAAATTTGCTGTGTTTAGGGCCAAATCCATCAAGAATGTTCTGTGATTTATTTGAACAGGGGAGGAAATTGTAAGATAGAAATGTGATGGATTCCTGATAAAACGGAATCAGGATTCTCTGATTTGCACAACAACAGAAATGCTTTGACCCATCTGATGGGCTACATCCTCGCGCAGAGGTAATTCATAATAACTCCGTGACGGCTAGCCTGTGTTTTGCCTCCAGAGCCTGCTTCATCATTGCTAAATTGATGCACATTCCAACGCATGTTCCTCTGGCCTAAAATGGAATCAATAAACCACAAAGCATTTCATTTTGTGGACCGGGGAATGAAGTGAAAGGACTATGTATCATATAGCCCTGTCAGCTATCAAGTCGTTTCGGAGCCGCACAGCTTTATAGCGGATTCGACAATCGTGACTCTGTAAAGATCGGTGTACTTATCCAAACAAGTAAGCAATCAACTAAAAGCAACTTGATCCACCGGTGTCTTATTCTGCGTCTCAATATCAAACTTGGATAATTTCATCAGAAGGTTTAATTGAGAACCGCAAACCGAATAGAGCCGAGGTGTACTGTTCCGCATTACCCGACTAGGGACAATGTTACCGGTGTTTGGGAGTCTATTGAGCTGTGTATTAAGCATTGTTAAATGTCAGCTGCAGTTAGGGGTTAGATATCTGAAGCTGTCACACTCTGCACTCTCTATGGGACCCAGTACACAGCTTCTATTGTCAATAGCGTCATTAATGTCACTAGTTAGGAAGAGGCTACAGGATTGCAGTCACTTCGATCCTGTAAAAGTTCAATAGAAACTAACCATCCCCTTAGGCTACAGCACAACCACACTTAACACTAGATTACCATGTGTTATGCGCAATCAATTGTCCCTCAACCACTAGTTTCTGTCACCCTCAACAGAAATGTTGTCTATTATTACTTCTGCATTAACCGACGTCGTCCCTACATCATACATTATCAACGACGTCGTTTTCCTTGTACAACACGGGATCACTTTAATGGCCGTACCCATTATCTCTTAACTACAAGGTTTTAGCTATTAGAATAAATAAAGCCGTATTCGTGACAGCTTGTTGCCAGATGCATTTATAATTAATAGTTTCCTTTATTTTGCAGCCATTACATATTATGCCTATTATCATTAAAATTTCGTGTAGACCTTTATCTTTCACGCATCTCTTCTTTTTTTCTCTTTGCCCTGATCAAAATTTAATAGCTATCTTCCTACTTTCTCTCCACAAAAGTAAGGTCAGCTAGTAACATATTAGGCTACACTTAACTCTAGAAATTGCTCAATTTGGCACGATTTTGAAGACGGCTAGGGCATGCCAGTTCTCATTCAGAACCTAAATGTCCTTAAACAAACAACTTGTATAAAAATGTCATGAAGGTATTTGCAAACCTTTATACATAGATTTATGTCAAGCAAAACAAATCTTGTTCCTACACTTTGCCTTTCGGAACTGCTACATTCATTTTGAGCTCACAAACCACGTTTATTAACGAGTACGTGTCACCTTTTTGTGAAAGGTTACGACAACTTTGTCATACATTTACACGGTTTGTACTCCCAAACAATTTACGCTCTCCTCGTGAAGGTGAATAATTCTATGAACCAAAACAGGATGATTGCGTGACTGTATGTATAGCTTCTGTGTAGTAAGTCGAGAAGTCAGGCATTGGTGTGCCTTTGATGGTACAATGGAAGATGCTACACATTTGTGCCCTATGTTAGATGAGTGCCATGGGAGAAATGGGTAGCATTATTCTTTTGAGGAAGTCTTGCCATATGAAGAAGATTTGGTTACATTTTCCCACATATCATGTTCTATATATCAATCTGCAATAGTTACCTCTACCACTCGGGTCTGTACTATGTTTCCCATTTAGGTGTTACAATATGGCTCATCCTTATTCATTTATGGGCTGAAGATTTCAACTCCTCTAGGTAAATGGGCAAATAGTCCTGTCCGTGTCTGCCCAACTGACACATCACTTTCCTATTTAGATACAACAATCAAAGAAAATAGCATCGGCAATATCCACAATTTCATGATTGCCTTGTCAGTGAAAGGCCTTGGTAACTTGGTTTCTGGGCTGTGTAAAGAAATGAGATACGGAGAAGGTAAATGTTTCCCCGAGCCACATGGCCCTTACCGTCCAGAGTGGCCAGATATCCAGCAAGATTATTGAGATATTGATGCCATTCAACGACAGCGGAGGTACAAAAATATAGACAGATGTGAATCGAAGGCTTTTATCCTCTGATTTCTCTGATAGTTTCATCTACTGAAGCAACTCGGGACAATCAAATTCAATTAAACTGCTACGAATTAACATCAAATCAAACGTTTAGATAGCTAATTAGATTAATTACCAAATGGTAGTCTAAGAATTACTTTGGTGATGAAAGCCACTTACTGGGAAATAAAGCCTACAATGATGCATTCAACGAGACACCCACCGTTTCCTAGATTCGTGCTTATTTTAATCAAACCGGAATTGCCTTAATCCCCAATGTTATTGTCTGTAGCTGAGCAAAACTGTGATGAAAGTTACAATCTTAACTTCGAGTGGTGATCGAAAAATGGTGAAATATGCGGTCAGATGTTTGCAGTTTGTAGAGTTGTTGACATGCAGATGCTTGATTAGAGAAACACAGTAGGGACAGTAGTTGAGGGATGACTGGGCGACTGGCCCTCTGCCTGCAGTAGTGAAAGGGTTGCCAGGAGGTACCAACTCAGCCCTGCAGGCTATCGTCACTATATGTCTCTCTGGGGATGTTAAGGGCAATGTGGTTGGAACAGGAATATGAGCAGTTGTATTCTCATCAAACATGGTGTGGTGGAGCCGTGCCTTCTGTCCACGGATCGAGTGAGAAGTCTGGTGCAGGCAGGAAGAGGAAATGAGAGACTTGTAGCTGCGGCAGATCAGCTGTCGCCTGTACAACTGTAAGAACAGATGTTCTGGCTACAGCAGCCATGTCCACAGACTAATGACACTGAACATCTATTGTAAAAGCGCATTATCCTTTGTACAGGAGGCTGACAGCATTAATGTCACAGGCCCACCCACTGCAGGCAATGTTTTCAAAATGATAAGTGTACTTAGAACAATGTTACATCACAAGTGTTGAGGGTTATGAGTTTGCAATTAAGCCATATTCAGTAAAAGATTCTTACTATTTGAACAGCACTGCAGATGCTTTTGTATTCTCACTCTGAAGTGTTCTTGGAAGATAAGTGTGGGCAATTATCAGACAAGCTTCCCTTAAATACCAACTGAAATCCCGCATTTTGCCAGCGGCTTAGTATTGATATAAGCTATCGTTGCTATTGTTGTGCAGGATAGAGACCGATGTAATTAGCATGATGTAATTTTATTTGAATTAGTCATTTTTCCACCAGTATTAATGTAACTGAAAAGGTACTTGCCCAAGGCACACGCGTAAGAGACAGAAATTAGTCGTATTTACAATGTTTCCCTTCTCAATTACTCCCCAGAATACCCTAATGATACAAGGCAACATTTCATCACTCTATTATGAAATGTAAATATTTAACAGCAGGCTTCTCGTTGAAAAAACAAATAAGCCTAAAAGCCCATCCAGGTGCAATACAGTTTACAATTTAAGTAATTTTCTCCAAATGTGCAGACTGCATTTGTCAGATAATCACATTTTATGGTTTTGCATTTACCTTCCCGCGTGAGCAAGCATATTAGCAATATTATAATCCTCACCGCTTTTTATGATTCTGAGAGTTTTATTAACAAAGGCCAATCAACATATTGGTGAAAAGAAAGGGTACTTGGTTTTGAAGGTGCTTTTTTTTAGTTGACTTGGCTTTTGTACAGAAATGTATATAATTAGGTCCAACCCAGTAAATGTTTGATATCATCCAATTATTCACGAGTTGAAGAGTTATTTATAATTCATAACTTCATGGGGAACACAAAGCAGTCGCTTCGTATTCATCATGTAAACAATAATTGCTATTATCATAATTAAAACCACTTCTGTTGCCAACAGCTGAAAGCATGCTAGCCACGGGGATACGTTTAAATAGACCTGTCAGTCACCGAAAATCCATTTACCTGTAAGGAAAGTTTGTAAAATGCGACAGTCTAAATGGTAGCAAGTAGACACTAACTATGTGACAATTGACATCAAATACCCCTATTTGGTAAACGGTTTTCAACCGACACGTCAGCCCGCACCAAACCGCGGTAGCATGATATCTCTATGTTAGACTCTATTTGCGTGAGGGAGACTACAAAATAATTGAGATTTGGAGATGTGGTAGAAAATGGATGTTGATGATGGGGGTATGGATTATACAGGTTTGCATGATATCCTGTTTAACATGGCTTAACTGAGAGAAGGGAGATCCACCTGTGAAATACTAGGGTCCCTACACCTTGTACTAAGCCAGCACAATAGCGGCAACATGAACCCATGAAACATGCAATCTAATGTAAAATGAATGATATAAACCTATTAGAAGCAATGACGGTTTGCTATATCAAATCACATGCATTATATGATGTTGTTGTGTGTATGTAGCATCATCTATAATTTAAATGCAATTTTATTATGAGTAATAATGGACTTGTATTTCAGCCGATTCCGTGTATCAATTGACATTTGATACCCATGGGATTTACTGTGATTCAAATCGCATTACATTTATGGCCATATCCATGTTGAAACCCATTCACAGGTATAGACACAAGGTCTATGTGAGAATGCGCACTTGGCTTATTTATGGTTTATTTTTTCTAGAGGATGTATGGAATCATCAAATTAAATAAGTGCATGAACTTCCATTGCAGACCAAGTTATTACTCTGTCTATCCCAATAACAAATTAGGTCAGCCCTTCGCTCCTGCACCTCAGGGACAAATATGCAGTGATTTATGTGTCACTAAACATGGCCTGTACGTTGGATAAAGGATCATGGGTATAATCAATATTGCACATTTTGTAAAGGGTATGGAATATGTGGACACAAAGGAACCCGGAATGGTTCGATGTCATCTGAGTTTAAAAAAGACGTACTAGTCAGGACTTACCACTGCCCCCTGCTCCTTGTAGTTGTAACAGCTGCACCTGCAGAAGCAGTACAGCCGACAGTAGAAGGCTAATACCCTCCTGCAAGTCCAGTGAGATCCAACCTTTCATGCTCTACCAGCTATCAGTAGCGGCTAAATCCAGATTGTATGTCCGGATGTCTGCGGCATATCTGTTATGACTCCATTACCTTACTGGGGTAATCACATATGGCTCATCATTATTCACTGTGAATCTAATCCAAGCTGTTTTTCTGTGTATGATATTGATGTAAACTGCTATGTAACATACACAAGTGTACGTAAATATCTACCTATTTGAATGTGTATTGTACATTCACCATTGTCAATAGGCAATATTTAAGTGTTGTGCACGTTGGTAATAAGTAACATCTTCTGAACATGCCCCTGTTAATAGCGTTATAGCTTCACTGCCACTAACTATGTGTGCTTTGGCTATTGATCCTTCATGTTTCACTTAATGAAAACGAACATCCGAGTATGGATAGTACATGTTGTGGTCTGTACATATGCAAAGTGTGACATTTCTATTGCTACCCTAGCCTGAAGAGGAATTGGGTAAAGTTGACACACTGGTGCTGCTTAGTAGACCTCTATTGACTTGTTCTCCTCACACACCTCTAGCCCAGAAGCACAGGCACTTGCATGAAGGACGTCCCATTGCATTGTAACTCGATGGCTGGCTGACTGACTGGTTTAATTGACTCTAAGCCGGCCTGCAGTTAGGTAGTGGCGTCCTCTTGCATCTTTACCATGCTGTTTCACACCAATAAAGCGGAGCCTGCGTAAGGCAGGGGCGATGGGACACTATGTAGGAAGCATCAATACTCTGCCATTGGCAGTTGGAATCAATAAGCTACTTCTCTTTCTCACATAGTCCTCTGTTATTCTCCAAAACAAGAGCTTTAGCTTTTATGAGTTTCGGAGTAACCCGCGGCGGACCAGGGACTTGTGAGTCGGGGAAAGAGTAAAAAAGAAAGAGTGCGGGTGTAAGTAGGAGAGAGACATGCAGGGGGAAAAAGCTGCAATGCAGTCTAACATTCTATCTTCACCTACAAACACGGTCCCCACAGGACATAGTTCTAAATTGCTTTTATCTAAATCTAGGCAATCTATGATGAATGTGATATGGTTTTGGAATATTGTAGCACATAATGTAATGGTTTTGTGGCATAGGTTCTACATCGGAGAGACTCTCCGTCGGGACTATGTATCCCAATGAATGGGCCATCACTCGCTGCACGTTGCACCCTCCGTATCTTGCAACAGTCTACTTCCCCTTGAGGTATGCGCGGACCGCTTCCTTTGTCAACATGCCCATTTATTCTTCCCCCTTCAACATTTTCATTGTATAATGCAATGTAAATTGCAGTGAAATAGTCGGACATGAAATATTCCAGAGGCACTGTTCTGATGTTTCTATATTAGTCTTTGATGGATTCTGTCACTGAGCAATTCACTATCATGCGTGCGGTTTAGTGCAGGTCCGGTGTACAACCGGTTCAATGGAACAGCCTGGTCCTGCAGGTCCATTCCCTCCTGCAAAGTGCTCTCTTATTGCTATTTCATTGCAACAGAAATAAAAACTAAATTATAGCACATCCGTAATACGAAGCGGATTTATTGTTTATTAGGATAAATTGCCGAGATATTTGGCATTATTTTTTATCAATATGTACAAACTGATGGCCATGTATGCCCCAGCACAGCCCGTAAAAGGAGAAAATAAAAGTAATAATTGACTTTGCGAGCAAGCAATTATGCTTATGTGATTACTGTGGCTATGAATATATTTCTTATAACAACCTTTAGGTGTGTGTATTTTGTTGGTATCCTCCAAAACGCATCTGAGTTCGTTTCATTTCTTTCGGCCAATTCATATACATGTGTTAGAATCGAAATCATGGTGCCTTAAACATCGATGGCAAAAAAATTAACAATATTACTGTAAGTCATCATCGTCTTTTTTTTCAAATAAACCTGTTGCAAAGCACACACAAACATGCATCTTGTCATATTGTCATACAAGCTAAAGTACAGTCATCATACATTATTCACCAAAGCCGTCGTGCTTATGCTTCATAGTAATAAAAATACATTCATTATATTATGTTATCGTATATTGCGATAAAACGTTGCCATCTGTTCTTGTGACAACAGTAGCAATAAAAAATAGATAGGGATGTAGTTTATTAAAACATCTGCAAATACTAGGAAACCTTTTAAGTTGTCCAGCTTTGCTCGTTCTTTTGCAGTAAATCTTTGTTACCTATAAATTACATCCCAAATAAAAGACAGGTACGGACAGAACAGAAGCCTAAAATAGCAAATAACATGGAATGAAGGAAATAGATACATGTCCTATTGTCTACCATTGCAATACAAAATGTATGTTATCCATGTATCTTTTCAATGTTCTGTCTTGTCGCTAATTCAAGTGTGTAGTATAAATAACATTAACCAAAATTATTCTTACAACTTATGCCACATTATCTTTATGTCAAATTAGTTGAACAAAGTAGCACTGATTTTAAACCAGTAAAAAATGTAAACCATTAATTTACTCTATGTGCAAGTATCATGATGTTTTTTGGGTGTATAAATTCAATGGTTCTGTTTAAAACTATTTCAACATAAAAGCAGAAAAAAATGTGCAATTGTATACTTTTGGTTTACATTGTTTCAATCATCAAACTGAACTAACAGAAATATTTCAGTTTTGAAAAAATACCGGGATAATGTATAGTTTGAATTCTGATGCATACCCACACAATTTTTAAGTTAAATATGTTCATCTATTACATATTTTCCTAATATGTTCACGAACTTCTAGTTAAGGCCAAAATTATTTGAAAGTGTCCAACACAAATTAGTTTTTTGCACGAATAACTATTAATTATTAGCGGTTTGTTGATCAAATGCCCCCAAAAATAAACGGGCATAGTATTTCACCCGTAAGGTATTGGTCGACGTTTTTATTAAATCGGGGATACATGATCTCATATTAATTTTATTCAATTTAGACTTTGATTTTGACAAAGGGACTTGTTTTTCTTTATCGACATATCTTTCTGCCTGAAATGTTAATGTTCAACGAAGAACACTGTTCGTTGTCAGTCTGTATAGTAGTGTTGCGTAGATATCACAATCAGTGCACTGGAGCAGGATTAAAATGACCTTATCAGCAATATGCAAGTTCTGCATCAACTGAGCTTTTCTCAGCTCCATGCATGCACAACAGATGTAATTTAAAATTGCACAGAAGTCAAAAGAAACGGTTCAGTCACACGTGAAATGTGTTTTGAAAGTAATTGTGAAACGTGAGCCGGTTAATCCATTGTGTGCGTTCAGGATCACGGGACTGTTATGTTGCTGTGCTTCTGGTCATGCTGAGAGTCAGCACTCAGCAGTCAAGAGATACAGTCGTATGACCTCCGGTTCCAAACATGATTATCAGAGACTTTTTTCATCATTAAAAACATCAGAGATTTAATGTAATTGTACACCTTTAATAAGATCAAACTAAATTCTTTTTTTTTTCTATTTTCCTTTTTTCATTTTAAGAGCTCACAAGGCCGATAGCAGATTTCTGATATTGGGACTGAATGGATCTGCCATCGTAAATTTCATACACTTCATAAATTTTTAGGCACGGACCTCACCATGCGACACAGTTCAGCATGTTTGTGCCTGTAAAATGTTCAGGAATGAAATGTTTTAAAAGAGATTTTAATCCACATTGACGAATTCATTTAAAACGGATTTGTTTATGCTAATGCATTTTGAATGTATTTTGATACTACATAAAGCCTTTGATGTCTATCAAAAGTATTTAAGTAACCACATTCTAGGATTTGATTCACTCGGTATTTGGACTAGAGATTTGACTTTGTCAGTGATGCATACAAACCAACCAAAGAAGAATGTGCGTGCAGGGGATGATAGAAAAGACAGATAAGATAAACTACTACCTAGAAACCTTAAATTAACATTCACTTTGCTTTTCATGACCAACCATCTATGGGTACTTAGTGTCACGCTGGGTAGCTATCATCCTCTTTGACAAGTGCACAGCACCCAGCGACTCAGGTATCTCTTAAAATATCTGAACCTTTTGTGGAACGTCCTGGACATAAAGACCAGCTAAATTAAAGAAGGAACTTGATGAGTGATTTTGAAAATCTGATCACTGTGAATACTGGAATCTGATATGTTTGTAAGTCACAGATCTACTTTAACAAGGCAATTGACGAAAAAGAAATCTAAACATTTCTCACATGTGCGGTTGGTCAGCCATACCTTAGGAATTCAAAACATGGTTCTTCATTGAAAAGTTGTCAATTTGATATCAGTCGCGACCTTAAATATCTTAATGTATTTTGCTTCATGTTACAAATTATATACGGTAGTGCATCAATTAAATAATTATAAATTCAATCTTAAGAGCAATCATTTTGTCAGCGGTGTCCTGCATTTACTATTTATAGTCAATCAAGTAGTTGTCCCTTTGTCTATAACATGACAGCCACTATAATTAGGTGCAAATTGCTTTTAAAGTTTCCTTTAAGGTTTAATTTTCCCATTATAATTTTAAAAGAGCATCAGTTTCTGGAATATCCTCTTTCGGCGAATTACCCTGTCAATTTGTGCTCCTTGTATCTTTGTTCGCAAAGAAGAACGCTAACAAAGTTTTGATTTTTGAAAAATAATTTTTTTTTGTAATTATTGTGTATTAAATAAATACATTGCAAAATTTCCAGATAGAAAACTATTTTGTTTCCGCTTTTGCAGACACACGTTCTGTTTTTAAGTTTGAATATTGAAATTTAATAATCACTGCACTTAACATGTCATTAAGCCTTCAACAAATCTTACAGCACCTCAAAGAAATGCTTATTTCCAGTTCCTGACTTTAACAAGCTAATTGTTCAGCAGTGAATATCGACAGCGGCAAACCCACCGCTAGGCAGCATGTCTCCAACTGACACACAAACAATAAGTTGCTGCAGAAAAAAGTTTCCATGTGCACATGCAAACGGTTTTATCTGTGGACACTTATCTAAATTGTCTTTTGAGGAATGTCCACATCAATATAATTTTAATAATACGTGTGAGATTTAAATCACAGTGATTGTTCCATAATTTTGGTGAGAATCCCACGAAATGTTGTGATGTCATGTCAAAAGTTGGTAAGAAAAAAGTTTTCTTCTGAAATTGCCTACGCTTACCTCTCAGAACCTGATAGAGATATAAGATTACGACAGCTTGCAGACAACAAAATTACTACTTTGAATGAATGTAGCTGAAGCATTTCTTTTAAATACTGGACAAATCAAAGCTTGAATGCAGTTCCAAATTCGTAAAGCTTAACTGAGTGCATGTAGATTTACCGTATTTACCCGAATTGAGGCACCAATTTGAAGACCAAGTTTGACAGGGTGCCTCTTTCATTGTGGCTTTCATTTAATTGTGGCTCTACATGAAAAGTATGCAGAAAGTGACATGCAGAAGATAACATTTATGATTAAAAACTTTTCTTTACAAGATATTGACAAAGAGTTACCACTTACACATTTTAAAACCGAAAATTCGATTCATTAAAGACAGACTGGGTACCTCAATTAGAGGGTGCCTCAATTCAGGTAAATACGGTATCTGCGAAAAAAAAGGAAATCAACGTATGACCCAAACAGAAAAAAATATTTTACTTCAAAAGCCACAAATAAACATACATTATCAGCCTGTAGATCGAGACTAAAAGCCCACGTAACTTCATTTCCAGACATATCACACTGAAAACGGATGGAGGTTTAATCTGTTGTAAATTTGATGTTACATCACTTAATGCACATAATAAATAGGTAATCTTGATATGATTGGTTCGCTAGTTGATCCTAATCCTCAGTAAGTGCTCATATTACAAAGCTGATTAAAGCACGCATGAAATAAGAATGAGGTACGTCTCTAATTCCCGAAAACGTTGCCAGAGTTCAACGCAAATAATACAACTGAACACGGAATGTTGCGGCATAGATTTACAATTGTAGAAACTATTTCCTTAACTGCAAAAAAAAAAAAAAAAAAAAAATCGAAGATACATCAAGAGAGTGGTATTTCAAGTGCTTTCTGCTTGGTTGTGTGACATCAAAGCTTGAGAGAAGTGTCGTGCTGGTACCAATGACCACTACCCTGCTCAAGTGTCCACACAGTATCATTACTATGCTAATGTAAAACACGTTAACAGTACATACCTAAACATAGCTACTGGTGCTCGAACTTGACTTTAGCACCCCGTCTATTCTTAAAATAATAGATATAAATGGCTGCATTCGCCTTGGGACATATTAATTTCTTAAATGTGTTAAATTATACTTTGGAGCGAATAAACTACGTTTGTGAGCAAAGCATAATGTCGACCTGTTTCCAACTGCAATAAGAAAACCGGTGCCACTAATGTGAACATAGCCTGGAGGCAACACCTCTATAATGGTAATTAATGGTAATAAAACAGAATGAGATGATCTAGGCATGTAATTCCACCTATCAATTGACCATGCAGATGATTCTGGACATTGTCGCGAGTGTCATCATTCACATAGCCTCCTCCCAGTGACCAGATTTCACCAGTTGATAACATACAATACAAATACTTTGCTGACACTTTCTTCTTTTCCCCACAAATGTAAAGTAGCTGTGTGAACTATGATTAACAAAATCGCAGTTTTTAGCTTTATAATTATTTTAAATGTAATTGGAACAGTAAGGAGAATTTGATGGTATGTTACCGTTTATAGTTTGTACTGTGGACAAAACAGTGTCGTATTTGTTCGCTCTAAATGGGACTTTATTGGTATAGACGATCAAATGTTTACACGTCGTTGAATTGTTCTTAATCTAATTGCACTGTATATAAATTTTAACTTTGTCTTTTGGTAAAAAGTAGAGTTTGTGTATTACATGCACTTGATACATTGCCAGATATACACTTTGGCCTTTTACAATAGAGTCGAGTGCATGCTTTGAATTTAACTAAAGATAAATATTTGATGTTATGCTCTGAACTCAAACAAATAAAGGAAGCAAGTTGTATGAAACGTTAGTATAATAGAACACTCTTCAGTTAGTAATAACACTAATACATTTAGAAATAATTGATTGCATGTAATAAAGTAATAATGAATGATGATCTCACCATATGGTACGGTGAGTAATATTGTAACATATGTTAACAAGCTATTATATTTCTTGTGTTATTTCTGATCACAGGCCAATAAGCCCGTCTTCTTAATAATACCTTTACTAAAATAACAAAGCTTAGGTATTCTAGGTACGCATTAGTCAAATTAAACTTGCGTCATTAGTCAAAGAGTTGGCTGTTAAAGCACAACGTCACACCTGTTTAGCGAGTGTTTTAGTGCACTTAAAATGTTTCACTGAAAGTCACTTTTACACGACAGATGTACAATTGGTTTGAAAAAGGTGATATCCCACCCATTTTGTACAAGTGCCCATGTTCAACATCTAACACCCCCTTTAATGAATTTTAATGAATCCAATGCCTTCTACTTTGTCCCTCTTAGAATAAACTTCCAGAATTCTATTAAAATGAACAATAGATAAAAGAAAAGATCGTAGCCTTGGGACAGTTTAAGCATGAAACAGATACAAGAAGAGACAACGAGAGGTCATTAGAATTTGTATTTTGTCTCAATGGGGTTCATCGGTTATAGAGTTTCGTCCTCATGCCGCTGTGTTTGATACAATTAATTTTGCTTGTTTGATGTGGACCACACTGTGTTTGCAGTGTGGTCTATTGGTGTGTAATACTACAATGGTCAAAAGATTACTAAAACACTATCAAATGAGCAAATGTATCTTGTGCAGATATTTACCATAAAGCCATGTTATTGTGCTTGCCAGATGTGCAAAACAATACATAAAACCATGTGAACAAGTGAAAAGAAAAATGCAGACAATTAATTCTTAAGAAAAAGTTTGAGACCCGTATAATTTGGATTAAAATATAAAGGTCATACAAGATATAAACAGCATAAAAGAACTCACATTTGTCCTTTCCAGCGCTGATGATATTCAACACCATTATGTGCACCAACAGAAATATAAGTTTGTGTAATTCCATAGTTGATTGTAATCATAGGTAAATCCTTCCAATGAATGAAAAGTAGAAATGGAATGACAAATTTTCATAGGGCAATATAAGGCACTTATCTGCAATCCTCCATGCTCTATACGAGCCAATGGAGAAGAAAAGGAAACACAATTCCACTGTAACTTCAATTGCTTTCAGTTATTGAAACTGATATGAGAGGATCCTATGATTTCATATTGTCATTATTGGATGGTAACACTCCATAAAATTGTTGTTAAGTGAAGTGGTATTCTCTTGCCTGGTTCGGCCTGCCAATACTCACTCGATATTGGTTCTGCTTGTAGTCATATGGAAACATAATGAAAGTTATATGCCTGCATATTCCCATCTGGGACCTTCATCCAATGAAGCAACTAACTCATTTTCAATGACTTATAATGAAGCCTGTATGTGTATCACCGCCAGCTTGTACCACAGGTCCAACATTCCGAACTACCGAAGTCGGAGACGTGCAGTAATATAAAGGCTGGAGCACAGTGTGAGTGTCTTACCGTTTAAAGTCATGGTTTTGGATTGGCCAGTTAAAGCTTTGGTTACGTATGGAGACTGTGTTGGTACTGCTATCTATTGGTGGTTGTACACAAGCGTGACGTGAGATCACTGAACGAGTGACTTCTGATTATTGGTTCTGGTTTTGGAAGCAGTTGTAAGCTCTTCCTTGTTTAGAGAAAAAACGTGCATTACATTGTAGTCTCCGGTAAAGAACTACAGCGCCCTCTCGGTACAGGAGGCAATCCTCTGCAGGCCCCGCTTAGTCTCTGCTTGAATCAACCTCAAATCCACTGGCTTCAGACCCTCAGTGCCTCCGTTACGACAATGTGCACAACCAAAATCAATTATTTCCTCCAGTCGGCCAATTATCCACTTTATATTCATATCAATTCACTTCACATCCGCTGACTTGTGGCACAGACCATATTTCGAGGAATGCTTTATGGGCTGTAAGCAGGACCTTTGTCTTTCCATCAAGTTTATGACCAATTGTCATCCTTTCTGTTATTCTTTTAATTCTTCGTAATTGGGTTCATTGTGGTTTATGCACCCTCAGTCGTTGACTTTCTTCAGTCGGACCGGATTTTCTAATCAATCAAATATGATTTCAACCATGATCCAAAAATATGACAAATTACGAAGAGACGTGCAGTTTATTCCAAGACGCGCAACTGCCTAATGATTTCCCTTAGAAACTTCATTACGATAATTCAATTTTCCATCAACGAACTATTTATTGTTTAATCTTCATTTCGCCACATAGTCCCCAGTTCTTAAGCAGTCTACAGATGCCGGAAGCTATCACTGCGGTTTTGGCTCCAGGTAAGTTATTCAACAACTTATATAAGTGTAACGAGAGATGTTCAGAAGGAAATACTCATCAGATAGCAGTTTGTCCTCTGTTATGTTATTCCTAAGCAGGAGCATGTTTCCATGTGTACTCTGGAAACGGAACCACTTAGATTCTATGTTAAATTCTATTTACTTTGTTCGAATGGAAATGTGTGATTTTGTCAAGGCGAAACTTTTATTCGTGCTAATATTGATTTTAATGATGGATTAGATGCTATGAATTAGTTTGACTCTGAGACCGCGATGCATCCATCTTCTTCTCCTAGAATTTGGCCCGATTCAAATGATAATGTAAGTCAATCATGTAACATGTGTTTCTATAATTAGACGGCCAGTACCTATGATAAATCTCTCAGATGCTCACTTATTGGATCGAATAGCAATTGAATTTAAGACATTTCCGAATAAAGGGCAGAGGACACGAAGTTTGCGCTGTCTTGTATCTGTCTCCCTCGCTTGTTAAAGCTGACGAAGGAGCCCTGTAGGTTACTCAGAGCTGTACAGATTGTCAATAAAGAATGGTAGACACGGACGGACAGGGATCCCTGGTGGGCCTTGTCAGGGAAGGGGGCTAGTGCGTGGCCAGGCAGCCGAGGCAAATGAACGCCCCCTAATCTAATGCCTCTATTGGCAGCAAAACCAATGTATGATGACATCTCATCGTGAGGGTGAAACACAAACAGCCATGTCACAGTAAAAGATTGCGGGAAATTGTACTGGGTGTGAAAATATAATTATTTTGCAAATAAGGAGTCCTTTTTGGAAAGGATACTGTATCAAATGCGTGTACGTCATCATTCATAGTTAACACCAACAATGAAGAACACACCTTTTTCTGCAGTAATACAATTAATACAAAAAGTCATCTTTTTTCAGCTTACGTCGTTTAACAAGTGACTAAAATGTAGATGTTTATCTTCATTTTAAATTCACACTACTTTCAGGATGTTTGTCAGTTCGCCTATGATTCACAAATTGGCAAAAATCCTTTGCATCATGCAATAAAACAGAAAGAAGCACAAGGATACATTTTACCAAATGATGTGAAAAACATATACAGTAAAATCTGTATTGGGCGAACTTCCTACTTTCCCTACTAAAAAGTACGTGGATGACAAGTGGTTACGCCCAATGGAAGGTCCATTAGAGAATATCTTGACATTAAAGATTTTCTTCATGCATAATCCAATATTGGATACACATTTTTTCAAGTATATGAAAATAAATCAGACAAAAATAGGAATGGAGGGATCAATCCTGAGTAAAATCTATCTTAGTGCCATATTATGATTAAAATTTATGTTCGATTGTTGATCGTAATGGGCGATGATGCTTTTCAAATGTAAAATATGTTGGCAAAAGTTCATGAATTTCCAAAATTTTTGAGTACATGGTTCGGGTATTACAGTAAGTACGCTTGATAGAGTACAAAATACAAAAATGATTGGTGCTTGAAAATTAGTACGCAGATGACAGTAGTACACGCAATGAGGGGTACGCCCAATGCAGCTTTTACTGTAAGCATTTAATTTTAGCTTTTTAACACGAAAAGCATAACTAGCCTAATCAGGCAAATAGTCGTATTCCATCCCCGTTGATAACCAATCAAAAATTCTTTTGTCATTCAAAAAATCACTTGAAACAAATTATTTCCACATGACTATGTACATGATATAAATCATTATGGATTAGATCTGCTGAGATAACCTTCTTCCAAGTTTGATCATAAAGCCCCACGAAATCAGCTGAGCATGGAGAATGAATTCAATTTGTTCTGGCTTAGAGTACACAGTCAAGCATTAAGCAATTTTCTTTCCAAATTCTGGATAATGATTTTAAAGAGGATGCAATTGAAAATGTGGTTTATGAAATGCATAGATCACAGAAAAAGACACAGACGAGGAGCGAATTTTATTCGATTGGTTTGGCCATGTAAATTAATGCCAAATCGCTTTTCCAATATTTAAATGTTAAGACAACATTACATCAACGTCATAGTTAACCAAGTCCCATTTAAATAATTACCAACCTAAGTAATTCTGATCTGAAAAAGGCTAATCTTTAGTGCCTTTAATTCTTGAAATTAAAACATGTCGTGAAACAAAGCTAAATTTAATTTTAAATCTAAAAATAGAAATAAGATGGAATCCTCACCTTTGATATGCCAATCCTTCAAAATTACTGGACGTGTTGCTGAAATGGAAACGGTTTAAGCGGTATCAAATCATATTTTTTGCATTTGTGTGACGTTCTGTCACAGACGGAACGACAATTGAGGAGGTTTATATGTGACAGGTCATAGTTCCCGTTCTCCTGTTGCATCTCAACAGGTTCCACTTAGGTCTGTGCATGTTATATGGAAATGGTGCATGAGCTGTTTTCTAAATCCACAGGGACTATGCTCATATGTGGCGAACTTGTATGTCACGTCAATCTTCCCAGAAAACAGCAATATAAACCTGTGCACAAAATGACTTGATGCAAGCAATACTTTAGAGATAACAATCTTGCAAACCTTAGGTTTAAATATTTAAAATACACAAGATGGACGTTATTCTATTGAAATGTTTGAGATAATCTTGTTTGTCTTTGCTTGTATGGTATTGATTCCATTTGCTGTACAATTATCATTCATTACAAGAAAGTTTTATTACAAACTTATTTAGTTAAAACCTGGTCATATGCAAAGCCTAACATTTCTTGAAATGATTCACGCTCGATTAAATGTGCGATTTAAGAGTACGTCAAATGTTTATGTAGCGCTTATTTCCTGTAATGGTACTGAAAAGTATCAACGGAAACATAACACATGTTGGACCGCAGTAAACGTAGAGAAATACTCATGTGCGTTTTAACGAAATAACATAACTAGGCAAATAATATAGAATGAACGGTAAGCTATAATATCACTATGTTTTGACTATTTTTTCTATTTATACAAATAGATCTAGTATATTTTGCATGGAGAAGTACAAATAAGGCTTTAGTTATAATGTCAATGTTGATTTTCATGCTAACTTTTTATTATTTAATCAACTTTCAGAAATGCATGCATCAGATGCTTAAATTAACAGACGGGCGAGATTCTTAATATCACTCAAGTTGATTCGGGGGAGATAAGCTCTTTGCGGGACAATAGAGAATATTATTTCTCTTATGTTCTGCTGCAGGACGTGTATGCAAGTTGACAGTCCGTCTCATGAAGGGTGCAAATCACGCACGAGATCAGTCCACATCGCTTAGATCATCAAATAAAAACCCTTTTGCCAAGCTATATGACCCAACCATGCATGGAAAATAGCTTTCATTTGTTTTGGATGATAAAGCAGCTTTATGGAGAAACAACTGTAAAAAATAAATGGAAATTGAGGATCACAAAGGGCACGCAGACACTATTGGAAATTGTCAAAAATATTTTATCATTTATGCATGCGTGTTGAATAAATGAGTACATATTTGAGTGCTGGGGAATTTGGTTCCTCACAAAATAATTGTCTGTCTTTCTTTTCCCAAAATTTTCATGGTGTGTCATCAGTTTCAATCACTTGTGTGTGAATTTACATTGTGATATACCCCCTTTAATTTTGTTGTGTCTTATCTTTGTGTGAGGTCTGCACTTCGTATCGAGCAGCCTTGTATCCCGGTAGATAGATTTACGAGAAATATTGATCTCAAGAGACTCGAAACAGACGTCGTATTACTGTTTCGTACGTCTTGATGAGCCTTCAGTGAATACATGTGTGTGGTCATTACCATCTCCACTTTAATGAACATTAACGCAATAAAATGTAACAGTACAAACATACATACATGTATACATAGATACTAAATAGGTACTGACTGCTGCTTGCAAAAGCTTATGGTTGATTATCTGCTTAATACTTTGAAATTTTACACATTTACCGACTCAGTAACATGGATTCTGGTCAGGACAAACGCCCTTCAATAGTTTAGTCATGTCAAAATGAGATATTCTCTTGTCGTTTTGTTTGTTTGTAAACAAATTTTAAAGTATTTTATTATGAGGGGTGATAGGGTAACTCATTCACAAAGATATTTTACCATCTTCATAAATCTCCATCTAAAGTGTGGTGAATTTATAACAAAGCAAACAATCATAACAATTTGAATTTTATGCCCTACATTTAGCAACAATTCTGTTTGTTATGCATGTTTACAAAAATGAAAAATAAATTGAATGCCTATTTTTCGTCAAGCCCATAAAAAGTAAATAAACAAATAGACAAGATAATATCTCGTTTTGACGTGACAAATTTAATGACCAAACATGTTTTACTGATCTACAGAACCATGATAACTAAAGTGCTCCAGTGTACACGCCACTGTGATGACGCGAGTCCCATAAAATGCATAGTTAGAAACAAAATTTAAAATTAAAGCCATGATTCTGGCGTTATCTCTGTAATGTACTCAGGCAAAATTATTTCCTGATTCAGAAATAAAGTCAACGAAATAACAACGAGCCATTATCAAGCACGATGTCTTGTGTCCGTGTGGAGGTATTAGAGAGGAGTTCTAGACATGCATGCCTGATTAAAGTTAAAGAAGATGAACCTGTAGTTCTTTCACTTGCTCTGCTGAGATGGAAAACTTAATTGTTCAGTTGACTTCTTCGATTGCTCTGTGATCGATTGGTTAGGGGAATATTTGGACAAAGTGTGGTGCATTAACTTCTGTAGTTTTTGTTTACGAATTTGCTTTAATTCCTGAGTGTTTGTTACATTTTAGCCACGAGAATCATTTTGCACGAGATGTATAAATTTAAGATATTGAAATACATTGTTCTGTAAATTGCAGTTTTTAATTAATTGATAAAGATATGGTTTCATGACCGTATTTAAATGAATAAAAATGATTATATTGTAGCATGTTATTGCCCGCTTTGACAGTGATAACTGATGTCATATATTATTGCTATAATAAACAGCAAATATTGCAAGATTTTTGAGTGAATAAACCCTGATGTCAGCTGAAGCATGGAAAATTGTTTATCTG